>JAWZYT010002168.1:77500-100000 GCA_034508575.1 Petrolisthes manimaculis | reverse complement strand
TGAGTGGCGAGTGGCGAGTAATGAGTGGCGAGTAATGAGTGGCGAGTAATGAGTAATGAGTGGCAAGTAATGAGTGGCGAGTGTTGAGTGGCGAGTAATGAGTGGCGAGTAATGAGTGGCGAGTAAAGAGTGGCGAGTGGCGAGTAATGAGTGGCGAGTAATGAGTGGCGAGTAATGAGTGGCAAGTGGCGAGTGGCGAGTAATGAGTGGTGAGTGGCGAGTAACGAGTGGCGAGTGGTGAGTAAAGAGTGGCGAGTGGCGAGTAATGAGTGGCGAGTAATGAGTGGCGAGTAATGAGTGGCGAGTGGCGAGTAATGAGTTTCAAGTGGCGAGTGGTGAGTGGCGAGTAACGAGTGGCGAGTAATGAGTGGTGAGTAATGAGTGGCGAGTAATGAGTGGCGAGTAATGAGTGGCGAGTAATGAGTGGCGAGTAATGAGTGGCGAGTGGCGAGTAATGATTGGCCAGTAATGAGTGGCGAGTAATGAGTGGCGAGTATTGAGTGGCGAGTGGCGAGTGGGGAGTGCAAATGATGAGTAATGAGTGGTGAGTGGCGAGTAGTGAGTGGCGAGTGGCGAGTGGCGAGTAATTAGTGGCGAGTGGCAAGTGGCGAGTAATGAGTGGTGAGTAATGAGTGGCGAGTGGCGAGTAATGAGTTTCGAGTGGCGAGTGGCGAGTGGCGAGTAACGAGTGGCGAGTAATGAGTGGCGAGTAATGAGTGGCGAGTAATGAGTGGCAAGTGGCGAGTAATGAGTGGCGAGTGGCGAGTAATGAGTTTCGAGTGGCGAGTGGCGAGTAATGAGTGGCGAGTGGCGAGTAATGAGTGGCGAGTAATGAGTGGCGAGTAATGAGTGGCGAGTAATGAGTGGCGAGTAATGAGTGGTGAGTGGCGAGTAATGAGTGGCAAGTGGTGAGTGGCGAGTAATGAGTGGCGAGTAATGAGTGGCGAGTGGCAAGTAATGAGTGGCAAGTAATGAGTGGTGAGTAATGGGTGGCGAGTGTTGAGTGGCGAGTAATGAGTGGCGAGTGGCGAGTGGCGAGTAATGAGTAGCAAGTAATGAGTGGCGAGTATTGAGTGGCGAGTAATGAGTGGCGAGTAATGAGTGGCGAGTAATGAGTAATGAGTGGCAAGTAATGAGTGGCGAGTGTTGAGTGGCGAGTAATGAGTGGCGAGTAATGAGTGGCGAGTGGCGAGTAATGAGTGGCGAGTAATGAGTGGCGAGTAATGAGTGGCGAGTGGCGAGTAATGAGTGGCGAGTGGCGAGTAATGAGTGGCGAGTAATGAGTGGCGAGTGGCGAGTGGGGAGTGGCGAGTGGCGAGTAATGAGTGGTGAGTGGCGAGTAATGAGTGGCAAGTGGCGAGTGGCAAGTAAAGAGTGGCGAGTGGCGAGTAATGAGTGGCGAGTGGCGAGTGGCGGGTAATGAGTTTCGAGTGGCGAGTGGCGAGTGGCGAGTAACGAGTGGCGAGTAATGAGTGGCGAGTAATGAATGGAGAGTAATGAGTGGCGAGTGGCGAGTATTGAGTGGCGAGTAATGAGTGGCGAGTAATGAATGGCGAGTAATGAGTGGCGAGTAATGAGTGGCGAGTAATGAGTGGCGAGTAATGAGTGGTGAGTAGCGAGTAATGAGTGGCAAGTGGCGAGTGGCGAGTAATGAGTGGCGAGTAATGAGTGGCGAGTGGCAAGTAATGAGTGGCAAGTAATGAGTGGTGAGTAATGGGTGGCGAGTGTTGAGTGGCGAGTAATGAGTGGCGAGTGGCGAGTGGCGAGTAATGAGTGGCGAGTATTGAGTGGCGAGTGGCGAGTAATGAGTTGCGAGTGGCGAGTGGCGAGTAATGAGTGGCGAGTAATGAGTGGCGAGTAATGAGTGGCGAGTAATGAGTGGCAAGTAATGAGTGGCGAGTATTGAGTGGCGAGTAATGAGTGGCGAGTAATGAGTGGCGAGTAATGAGTGGCGAGTAATGAGTGGCGAGTAATGAGTGGCGAGTAATGAGTGGCGAGTGGCGAGTAATGAGTGGCAAGTGGCGAGTGGCGAGTAATGAGTGGCGAGTAATGAGTGGCGAGTGGCAAGTAATGAGTGGCAAGTAATGAGTGGTGAGTAATGGGTGGCGAGTGTTGAGTGGCGAGTAATGAGTGGCGAGTGGCGAGTGGCGAGTGGCGAGTAATGAGTGGCGAGTATTGAGTGGCGAGTGGCGAGTAATGAGTTGCGAGTGGCGAGTAATGAGTGGCGAGTAATGAGTGGCGAGTAATGAGTGGCGAGTAATGAGTAATGAGTGGCAAGTAATGAGTGGCGAGTGTTGAGTGGCGAGTAATGAGTGGCGAGTAATGAGTGGCGAGTGGTGAGTAATGAGTGGCGAGTGGCGAGTAATGAGTGGCGAGTAATGAGTGGCGAGTAATGAGTGGCAAGTGGCGAGTAGGGAGTGGCAAGTGGCGAGTAATGAGTGGTGAGTGGCGAGTAACGAGTGGCGAGTGGTGAGTAAAGAGTGGCGAGTGGCGAGTAATGAGTGGCGAGTAATGAGTGGCGAGTAATGAGTGGCGAGTGGCGAGTAATGAGTTTCAAGTGGCGAGTGGCGAGTGGCGAGTAACGAGTGGCGAGTAATGAGTGGTGAGTAATGAGTGGCGAGTAATGAGTGGCGAGTAATGAGTGGCGAGTAATGAGTGGCAAGTAAAGAGTGGCGAATGGCGAGTAATGAGTGGCGAGTGGCGAGTAATGAGTGGCCAGTAATGAGTGGCGAGTAATGAGTGGCGAGTAATGAGTGGCGAGTGGCGAGTGGGGAGTGCAAATGACGAGTAATGAGTAGTGAGTGGCGAGTAGTGAGTGGCGAGTGGCGATTGGCGAGTAATTAGTGGCGAGTGGCAAGTGGCGAGTAATGAGTGGCGAGTAATGAGTGGCGAGTAATGAGTGGCGAGTGGCGAGTAATGAGTTTCGAGTGGCAAGTGGCGAGTGGCGAGTAACGAGTGGCGAGTAATGAGTGGCGAGTAATGAGTGGCGAGTAATGAGTGGCGAGTAATGAGTGGCAAGTGGCGAGTAATGAGTGGCGAGTGGCGAGTAATGAGTTTCGAGTGGCGAGTGGCGAGTAATGAGTGGCGAGTGGCAAGTAATGAGTGGCGAGTAATGAGTGGCGAGTGGCGAGTAATGAGTTTCGAGTGGCGAGTGGCGAGTAAGGACTGGCGAGTGGCGAGTGGCGAGTAATGAGTGGCGAGTAATGAGTGGCAAGTGGCGAGTGGCGAGTAATGAGTGGCGAGTAATGAGTAGCGAGTGGCAAGTAATGAGTGGCAAGTAATGAGTGGTGAGTAATGAGTGGCGAGTGTTGAGTGGCGAGTAATGAGTGGCGAGTGGCGAGTGGCGAGTAATGAGTGGCGAGTATTGAGTGGCGAGTGGCGAGTAATGAGTTGCGAGTGGCGAGTGGCGAGTAATGAGTGGCGAGTAATGAGTGGTGAGTGGCGAGTAATGAGTGGCAAGTGGCGAGTGGCGAGTAATGAGTGGCGAGTAATGAGTGGCGAGTGGCAAGTAATGAGTGGCAAGTAATGAGTGGTGAGTAATGGGTGGCGAGTGTTGAGTGGCGAGTAATGAGTGGCAAGTGGCGAGTGGCGAGTGGCGAGTAATGAGTGGCGAGTATTGAGTGGCGAGTGGCGAGTAATGAGTTGCGAGTGGCGAGTAATGAGTGGCGAGTAATGAGTGGCGAGTAATGAGTGGCGAGTAATTAGTAATGAGTGGCAAGTAATGAGTGGCGAGTGTTGAGTGGCGAGTAATGAGTGGCGAGTAATGAGTGGCGAGTGGCGAGTAATGAGTGGCGAGTGGCGAGTGGCGAGTGGCGAGTAATGAGTGGCGAGTAATGAGTGGCAAGTAATGAGTGGCAAGTGGCGAGTAGGGAGTGGCGAGTGGCGAGTAATGAGTGGTGAGTGGCGAGTAACGAGTGGCGAGTGGTGAGTAAAGAGTGGCGAGTGGCGAGTAATGAGTGGCGAGTAATGAGTGGTGAGTAATGAGTGGCGAGTGGCGAGTAATGAGTTTCAAGTGGCGAGTGGCGAGTAACGAGTGGCGAGTAATGAGTGGTGAGTAATGAGTGGCGAGTAATGAGTGGCGAGTAATGAGTGGCGAGTAATGAGTGGCGAGTAAAGAGTGGCGAATGGCGAGTAATGAGTGGTGAGTGGCGAGTAATGAGTGGCCAGTAATGAGTGGCGAGTAATGAGTGGCGAGTAATGAGTGGCGAGTGGCGAGTGGGGAGTGCAAATGACGAGTAATGAGTGGTGAGTGGCGAGTAGTGAGTGGCGAGTGACGATTGGCGAGTAATTAGTGGCGAGTGGCAAGTGGCGAGTAATGAGTGGCGAGTAATGAGTGGCGAGTAATGAGTGGCGAGTGGCGAGTAATGAGTTTCGAGTGGCGAGTGGCGAGTGGCGAGTAACGAGTGGCGAGTAATGAGTGGCGAGTAATGAGTGGCGAGTAATGAGTGGCGAGTAATGAGTGGCAAGTGGCGAGTAGGGAGTGGCAAGTGGCGAGTAATGAGTGGTGAGTGGCGAGTAACGAGTGGCGAGTGGTGAGTAAAGAGTGGCGAGTGGCGAGTAATGAGTGGCGAGTAATGAGTGGCGAGTAATGAGTGGCGAGTGGCGAGTAATGAGTTTCAAGTGGCGAGTGGCGAGTGGCGAGTAACGAGTGGCGAGTAATGAGTGGTGAGTAATGAGTGGCGAGTAATGAGTGGCGAGTAATGAGTGGCGAGTAATGAGTGGCGAGTAAAGAGTGGCGAATGGCGAGTAATGAGTGGCGAGTGGCGAGTAATGAGTGGCCAGTAATGAGTGGCGAGTAATGAGTGTCGAGTAATGAGTGGCGAGTGGCGAGTGGGGAGTGCAAATGACGAGTAATGAGTAGTGAGTGGCGAGTAGTGAGTGGCGAGTGGCGATTGGCGAGTAATTAGTGGCGAGTAATGAGTGGCGAGTAATGAGTGGCGAGTAATGAGTGGCGAGTGGCGAGTAATGAGTTTCGAGTGGCGAGTGGCGAGTGGCGAGTAACGAGTGGCAAGTAATGAGTGGCGAGTAATGAGTGGCGAGTAATGAGTGGCGAGTAATGAGTAGCAAGTGGCGAGTAATGAGTGGCGAGTGGCGAGTAATGAGTTTCGAGTGGTGAGTGGCGAGTAATGAGTGGCGAGTGGCAAGTAATGAGTGGCGAGTAATGAGTGGCGAGTGGCGAGTAATGAGTTTCGAGTGGCGAGTGGCGAGTAATGACTGGCGAGTGGCGAGTGGCGAGTAATGAGTGGCGAGTAATGAGTGGCAAGTGGCGAGTGGCGAGTAATGAGTGGCGAGTGGCAAGTAATGAGTGGCAAGTAATGAGTGGTGAGTAATGAGTGGCGAGTGTTGAGTGGCGAGTAATGAGTGGCGAGTGGCGAGTGGCGAGTAATGAGTGGCGAGTATTGAGTGGCGAGTGGCGAGTAATGAGTTGCGAGTGGCGAGTGGCGAGTAATGAGTGGCGAGTAATGAGTGGCGAGTAATGAGTGGCGAGTAATGAGTGGTGAGTGGCGAGTAATGAGTGGCAAGTGGCGAGTGGCGAGTAATGAGTGGCGAGTAATGAGTGGCGAGTGGCAAGTAATGAGTGGCAAGTAATGAGTGGTGAGTAATGGGTGGCGAGTGTTGAGTGGCGAGTAATGAGTGGCAAGTGGCGAGTGGCGAGTGGCGAGTAATGAGTGGCGAGTATTGAGTGGCGAGTGGCGAGTAATGAGTTGCGAGTGGCGAGTAATGAGTGGCGAGTAATGAGTGGCGAGTAATGAGTGGCGAGTAATGAGTAATGAGTGGCAAGTAATGAGTGGCGAGTGTTGAGTGGCGAGTAATGAGTGGCGAGTAATGAGTGGCGAGTGGCGAGTAATGAGTGGCGAGTGGCGAGTGGCGAGTGGCGAGTAATGAGTGGCGAGTAATGAGTGGCAAGTAATGAGTGGCAAGTGGCGAGTAGGGAGTGGCGAGTGGCGAGTAATGAGTGGTGAGTGGCGAGTAACGAGTGGCGAGTGGTGAGTAAAGAGTGGCGAGTGGCGAGTAATGAGTGGCGAGTAATGAGTGGTGAGTAATGAGTGGCGAGTGGCGAGTAATGAGTTTCAAGTGGCGAGTGGCGAGTGGCGAGTAACGAGTGGCGAGTAATGAGTGGTGAGTAATGAGTGGCGAGTAATGAGTGGCGAGTAATGAGTGGCGAGTAATGAGTGGCGAGTAAAGAGTGGCGAATGGCGAGTAATGAGTGGCGAGTGGCGAGTAATGAGTGGCCAGTAATGAGTGGCGAGTAATGAGTGGCGAGTAATGAGTGGCGAGTGGCGAGTGTGGAGTGCAAATGACGAGTAATGAGTGGTGAGTGGCGAGTAGTGAGTGGCGAGTGACGATTGGCGAGTAATTAGTGGCGAGTGGCAAGTGGCGAGTAATGAGTGGCGAGTAATGAGTGGCGAGTAATGAGTGGCGAGTGGCGAGTAATGAGTTTCGAGTGGCGAGTGGCGAGTGGCGAGTAACGAGTGGCGAGTAATGAGTGGCGAGTAATGAGTGGCGAGTAATGAGTGGCGAGTAATGAGTGGCAAGTGGCGAGTAATGAGTGGCGAGTGGCGAGTAATGAGTTTCGAGTGGCGAGTGGTGAGTAATGAGTGGCGAGTGGCGAGTAATGAGTGGCGAGTAATGAGTGGCGAGTGGCGAGTAATGAGTTTCGAGTGGCGAGTGGCGAGTAATGAGTGGCGAGTGGCGAGTGGCGAGTAATGAGTGGCGAGTAATGAGTGGCGAGTAATGAGTGGCGAGTGGCGAGTAATGAGTTTCGAGTGGCGAGTGGCGAGTGGCGAGTAAAGAGTGGCGAGTAATGAGTGGCGAGTAATGAGTGGCGAGTAATGAGTGGCGAGTAATGAGTAATGTGTGGCAAGTAATGAGTGGCGAGTGTTGAGTGGCGAGTAATGAGTGGCGAGTAATGAGTGGCAAGTAATGAGTGGCGAGTGGCGAGTAATGAGTGGCGAGTAATGAGTGGCGAGTGGCGAGTAATGAGTGGTGAGTGGCGAGTAATGAGTGGCGAGTAATGAGTGGCGAGTGGCGAGTGGGGAGTGGCGAGTGGCGAGTAATGAGTGGTGAGTGGCGAGTAATGAGTGGCGAGTGGCGAGTGGCGAGTAAAGAGTGGCGAGTGGCGAGTAATGAGTGGCGAGTGGCGAGTGGCGGGTAATGAGTTTCGAGTGGCGAGTGGCGAGTGGCGAGTAACGAGTGGCGAGTAATGAGTGGCGAGTAATGAATGGCGAGTATTGAGTTTCAAGTGGCGAGTGGCGAGTGGCGAGTAACGAGTGGCGAGTATTGAGTGGCGAGTAATGAGTGCCGAGTAATGAGTGGCGAGTAATGAGTGGCGAGTAACGAGTGGCGAGTAATGAGTGGTGAGTGGCGAGTAATGAGTGGCAAGTGGCGAGTGGCGAGTAATGAGTGGCGAGTAATGAGTGGCGAGTGGCAAGTAATGAGTGGCAAGTAATGAGTGGTGAGTAATGGGTGGCGAGTGTTGAGTGGCGAGTAATGAGTGGCGAGTGGCGAGTGGCGAGTAATGAGTGGCGAGTATTGAGTGGCGAGTGGCGAGTAATGAGTTGCGAGTGGCGAGTAATGAGTGGCGAGTAATGAGTGGCGAGTAATGAGTTGCGAGTAATGAGTAATGAGTGGCAAGTAATGAGTGGCGAGTGTTGAGTGGCGAGTAATGAGTGGCGAGTAATGAGTGGCGAGTAATGAGTGGCGAGTGGCGAGTAATGAGTGGCGAGTGGCGAGTAATGAGTAGCGAGTAATGAGTGGCGAGTAATGAGTGGCAAGTGGCGAGTAGGGAGTGGCGAGTGGCGAGTAATGAGTGGTGAGTGGCGAGTAACGAGTGGCGAGTGGTGAGTAAAGAGTGGCGAGTGGCGTGTAATGAGTGGCGAGTAATGAGTGGCGAGTGGCGAGTAATGAGTTTCAAGTGGCGAGTGGCGAGTGGCGAGTAACGAGTGGCGAGTAATGAGTGGTGAGTAATGAGTGGCGAGTAATGAGTGGCGAGTAATGAGTGGCGAGTAATGAGTGGCGAGTAAAGAGTGGCGAATGGCGAGTAATGAGTGGCGAGTGGCGAGTAATGAGTGGCCAGTAATGAGTGGCGAGTAATGAGTGGCGAGTAATGAATGGCGAGTGGCGAGTGTGGAGTGCAAATGACGAGTAATGAGTGGTGAGTGGCGAGTAGTGAGTGGCGAGTGGCGAGTGGCGAGTAATTAGTGGCGAGTGGCAAGTGGCGAGTAATGAGTGGCGAGTAATGAGTGGCGAGTAATGAGTGGCGAGTGGCGAGTAATGAGTTTCGTGTGGTGAGTAACGAGTGGCGAGTAATGAGTGGCGAGTAATGAGTGGCGAGTAATGAGTGGCGAGTGGCGGGTGGGGAGTGGCGAGTAATTAGTGGCGAGTGGCGAGTAATGAGTTTCGAGTGGCAAGTGGCGAGTAATGAGTGGCGAGTGGCGAGTAATGAGTGGCGAGTAATGAGTGGCGAGTGGCGAGTAATGAGTTTCGAGTGGCAAGTGGCGAGTAATGAGTGGCGAGTGGCGAGTGGCGAGTAATGAGTTGCGAGTAATGAGTGGCGAGTAATGAGTGGCGAGTGGCGAGTAATGAGTTTCGAGTGGCGAGTGGCGAGTGGCGAGTAATGAGTGGCGAGTAATGAGTGGCGAGTAATGAGTGGCGAGTAATGAGTGGCGAGTAATGAGTGGCGAGTAGCGAGTAATGAGTGGCGAGTGGCGAGTAATGAGTGGCGAGTGGCGAGTAATGAGTGGCGAGTGGCGAGTAATGAGTGGCGAGTAATATGTGGCGAGTAATGAGTGGCGAGTAATGAGTGGCGAGTAATGAGTGGCGAGTAATGAGTGGTGAGTGGCGAGTAATGAGTGGCAAGTGGTGAGTGGCGAGTAATGAGTGGCGAGTAATGAGTTTCGAGTGGCAAGTAATGAGTGGCAAGTAATGAGTGGTGAGTAATGGGTGGCGAGTGTTGAGTGGCGAGTAATGAGTGGCGAGTGGCAAGTAATGAGTGGCAAGTATTGAGTGGCGAGTGGCGAGTAATGAGTGGCGAATGGCGAGTGGCGAGTAATGAGTGGCGAGTAATGAGTGGCGAGTAATGAGTGGCGAGAAATGAGTAATGAGTGGCAAGTAATGAGTGGCGAGTGTTGAGTGGCGAGTAATGAGTGGCGAGTAATGAGTGGCGAGTAATGAGTGGCGAGTAAGGAGTAATGAGTGGCGAGTAATGAGTGGCGAGTAATGAGTGGCGAGTGGCGAGTAATGAGTGGCGAGTGGCGAGTAATGAGTGGCGAGTAATGAGTGGCGAGTAATGAGTGACGAGTGGCGAGTGGGGAGTGGCGAGTGGCGAGTAATGAGTGGTGAGTGGCGAGTAATGAGTGGCGAGTGGCGAGTGGCGAGTAATGAGTGGCGAGTGGCGAGTGGCGGGTAATGAGTTTCGAGTGGCGAGTGGCGAGTGGCGAGTAACGAGTGGCGAGTAATGAGTGGCGAGTAATGAGTGGCGAGTATTGAGTGGCGAGTAATGAGTGGCGAGTAATGAGTGGCGAGTGGCGAGTATTGAGTGGCGAGTAATGAGTGGCGAGTAATGAGTGGCGAGTAATGAGTGGCGAGTAATGAGTGGCGAGTAATGAGTGGCGAGTAATGAGTGGTGAGTGGCGAGTAATGAGTGGCAAGTGGCGAGTGGCGAGTAATGAGTGGCGAGTAATGAGTGGCGAGTGGCAAGTAATGAGTGGCAAGTAATGAGTGGTGAGTAATGGGTGGCGAGTGTTGAGTGGCGAGTAATGAGTGGCGAGTGGCGAGTGGCGAGTAATGAGTGGCGAGTATTGAGTGGCGAGTGGCGAGTAATGAGTTGCGAGTGGCGAGTGGCGAGTAATGAGTGGCGAGTAATGAGTGGCGAGTAATGAGTGGCGAGTAATGAGTAATGAGTGGCAAGTAATGAGTGGCGAGTGTTGAGTGGCGAGTAATGAGTGGCGAGTAATGAGTGGCGAGTAATGAGTGGCGAGTAATGAGTGGCGAGTAATGAGTGGCGAGTAATGAGTGGTGAGTGGCGAGTAATGAGTGGCAAGTGGCGAGTGGCGAGTAATGAGTGGCGAGTAATGAGTGGCGAGTGGCAAGTAATGAGTGGCAAGTAATGAGTGGTGAGTAATGGGTGGCGAGTGTTGAGTGGCGAGTAATGAGTGGCGAGTGGCGAGTGGCGAGTAATGAGTGGCGAGTGGCGAGTGGCGAGTGGCGAGTAATGAGTTGCGAGTGGCGAGTAATGAGTGGCGAGTAATGAGTGGCGAGTAATGAGTAATGAGTGGCAAGTAATGAGTGGCGAGAAATGAGTGGCAAGTGGCGAGTGGGGAGTGGCGAGTGGCGAGTAATGAGTGGTGAGTAATGAGTGGCAAGTGGCGAGTAATGAGTGGCGAGTGGCGAGTAATGAGTGGCGAGTAATAAGTGGCAAGTGGCGAGTGGGGAGTGGCGAGTGGTGAGTAAAGAGTGGCGAGTGGCGAGTAATGAGTGGCGAGTAATGAGTGGCGAGTAATGAGTGGCGAGTGGCGAGTAATGAGTTTCAAGTGGCGAGTGGCGAGTGGCGAGTAACGAGTGGCGAGTGGCGAGTAATGAGTGGCGAGTAATAAGTGGCGAGTAATGAGTGGCGAGTGGCGAGTAATGAGTGGCGAGTAATAAGTGGCAAGTAATGAGTGGCGAGTGGCGAGTAATGAGTGGCGAGTGGCGAGTAATGAGTCGCGAGTAATGAGTTGTGAGTAATGAGTGGCGAGTGGCGAGTAATTAGTGGCAAGTAATAAGTGGTGAGTAATGGGTGGCGAGTGTTGAGTGGCGAGTAATGAGTGGCGAGTGGTGAGTGGCGAGTAATGAGTGGCGAGTAATGAGTGGCGAGTAATGAGTGGCGAGTGGCGAGTAATGAGTGGCGAGTAATGAGTGGTGAGTAATGAGTGGCGAGTATTTAGTGGCGAGTAATGAGTGGCGAGTAATGAGTGGCGAGTGGCGAGTGGGGAGTGGCGAGTGGCGATATATGAGTGGTGAGTGGCGAGTAATGAGTGGCGAGTGGCAAGTAATGAGTGGCGAGTGGCGAGTGGCGAGTAATGGGTGGCGAGTAATGAGTGGCGAGTGGCGATTAATGAGTTTCGAGTGGCGAGTGGCGAGTAATGAGTGACGAGTAATATGTGGTGAGTGGCTAGTAATGAGTGGCGAGTGGCAAGTACTGAGTGGCGAGTAATGAGTGGCGAGTGGCGAGTAATAAGTGATGAGTAATGAATGGTAAGTGGCGAGTAATGAGTGGCGAGTGGCGAGTGGCGAGTATTGAGTGGCGAGTGGCGAGTGGCGAGTAATGAGTAATGAGTGGCGAGTAATGAGTGGCAAATAATGAGTGGCAAGTGGCGAGTAATGAGTTTCGAGTGGCGAGTGGCGAGTAATGAGTGGCGAGTAATGAGTGGTGAGTAATGAGTGGCGAGTAATGAGTGGCGAGTAATGAGTGGCGAGTAATGAGTGGCGAGTAATGAGTGGCGAGTAATGAGTGGCGAGTGACGAGTGGCGAGTAATGAGTGGCGAGTAATGAGTGGCGAGTAATGAGTGGCGAGTAATCAGTTGTGAGTAATGAGTGGCGAGTGGCGAGTGGCGAGTAATGAGTGGCAAGTAATGAGTGGTGAGTATTGGGTGGCGAGTGTTGAGTGGCGAGTAATGAGTGGCGAGTGGCGAGTGGCGAGTAATGAGTGGCGAGTAATGAGTGGTGAGTAATGAGTGACGAGTGGCGAGTAATGAGTGGTGAGTAATTAGTGGCAAGTAATGAGTGGCGAGTAATGAGTGGCGAGTGGCGAGTAATGAGTGGCGAGTAATGAGTAGTGAGTAATGAGTGGCGAGTGTTGAGTGGCGAGTAATGAGTGGCGAGTAATGATTGGCGAATGGCGAGTGGTGAGTGGCGAGTGGCAATATATATGAGTGGTGAGTGGCGAGTAATGAGTGGCGAGTGGCGAGTTTTGAGTGGCGAGTGGCGAGTGGCGAGTAATGAGTGGCGAGTAATGAGTGGCAAGTGGCGAGTAATGAGTTTCAAGTGGCGAGTGGCGAGTAATGAGTGACGAGTAATATGTGGTGAGTGGCTAGTAATGAGTGGCGAGTGGCAAGTACTGAGTGGCGAGTAATGAGTGGCGAGTGGCGAGCAATGAGTGGCTAGTGGCAAGTGGCGAGTAATGAGTAATGAGTGGTGAGTAATGAGTGGCAAATAATGAGTGGCGAGTGGCGAGTAATGAGTTTCGAGTGGCAAGTCGCGAGTAATGAGTGGCGAGTAATGAGTGGCGAGTAATGTGTGGCGAGTAATGAGTGGCGAGTAATAAGTGGCGAGTAATGAGTGGCGAGTAATGAGTGGCGAGTGGCGAGTAATGAGTGGCCACTCTCCACTCGAAACTCATTACTCGCCACTCGCCACTCATGACTCGCCACTCATTACTCGCCACTCATTACTCGCCACTCATTACTCGCCGCTCGCCACTCATTACTCGCCATTCGCCACTCTTTACTCGCCACTCATTACTCACCACTCATTACTCGCCACTCATTACTCGCCACTCGCCACTCTTTACTCACCACTCGCCACTCGCCACTCATTACTCGTCACTCACCACTCATTACTCGCCACTCGCCACTCCCCACTCGCCACTCGCCACTCATTACTCGCCACTCATTACTCGCCACTCATTACTCGCCACTCGCCACTCATTACTTGCCACTCGCCACTCATTACTCACCACTCGCCACTCATTACTCGCCACTCATTACTCGCCACTCATTACTCGCCACTCATTACTTGCCACTCATTACTCGCCACTCGCCACTCATTACTCGCCACTCGCCACTCATTACTCGCCACTCATTACTCGCCACTCATTACTCGCCACTCAACACTCGCCACTCATTACTTGCCACTCATTACTCATTACTCGCCACTCATTACTCGCCACTCATTACTCGCCACTCATTACTCACCACTCGCCACTCGCAACTCATTACTCGCCACTCGACACTCAATACTCGCCACTCATTACTCGCCACTCGCCACTCGCCACTCATTACTCGCCACTCAACACTCGCCACCCATTACTCACCACTCATTACTTGCCACTCATTACTTGCCACTCGCCACTCATTACTCGCCACTCATTACTCGCCACTCGCCACTTGCCACTCATTACTCGCCACTCACCACTCATTACTCGCCACTCATTACTCGCCACTCATTACTCGCCACTCATTACTCGCCACTCGCCACTCATTCCTCGCCACTCGCCACTCATTACTTACCACTCATTACTCGCCACTCATTACTTGCCACTCATTACTCGCCACTCGCCACTCATTCCTCGCCACTCGCCACTCAATACTCGCCACTCATTACTCGCCACTCATTACTCGCTACTCGTTACTCGCCACTCGCCACTCGAAACTCATTACTCGCCACTCGCCACTCGCCACTCATTACTCGCTACTCGCCACTCTTTACTTGCCACTCGCCACTCGCCACTCATTACTCGCCACTCACCACTCATTACTCGCCACTCGCCACTCCCCACTCGCCACTCGCCACTCATTACTCGCCACTCATTACTCGCCACTCATTACTCGCCACTCGCCACTCATTACTCGCCACTCGCCACTCATTACTCGCCACTCATTACTCGCCACTCATTACTCGCCACTCGCCACTCATTACTCGCCACTCATTACTCGCCACTCATTACTCGCCACTCAACACTCGCCACTCATTACTTGCCACTCATTACTCATTACTCGCCACTCATTACTTGCCACTCATTACTCGCCACTCATTACTCGCCACTCGCCACTCGCCACTCATCACTCGCCACTCGCCACTCAATACTCGCCACTCATTACTTGCCACTCATTACTCGCCACTCGCCACTCGCCACTCATTACTCGCCACTCAACACTCGCCACCCATTACTCACCACTCATTACTTGCCACTCATTACTTGCCACTCGCCACTCATTACTCGCCACTCATTACTCGCCACTCGCCACTTGCCACTCATTACTCGCCACTCACCACTCATTACTCGCCACTCATTACTCGCCACTCATTACTCGCCACTCATTACTCGCCACTCGCCACTCATTACTCGCCACTCGCCACTCGAAACTCATTACTCGCCACTCGCCACTCATTACTCGCCACTCATTACTCGCCACTCATTACTCTCCACTCATTACTCGCCACTCGTTACTCGCCACTCGCCACTCGCCACACGAAACTCATTACTCGCCACTCGCCACTCATTATTCGCCACTCATTACTCGCCACTTGCCACTCGCCAAAAATTACTCGCCACTCGCCACTCGCCACTCCCTACTCGCCACTCACCACTCATTACTCATCATTTGCACTCCACACTCGCCACTCGCCACTCATTACTTGCCACTCATTACTGGCCACTCATTACTCGCCACTCGCCACTCATTACTCGCCATTCGCCACTCTTTAATCGCCACTCATTACTCGCCACTCATTACTCGCCACTCATTACTCGCCACTCATTACTCACCACTCATTACTCGCCACTCGTTACTCGTAACTCGCCACTCGCCACTTGAAACTCATTACTCGCCACTCGCCACTCATTACTCGCCACTCATTACTCGCCACTCTTTACTCACCACTCGCCACTCGCCACTCATTACTCACCACTCACCACTCATTACTCGCCACTCGCCACTCCCCACTCGCCACTCACCACTCATTACTCGCCACTCATTACTCGCCACTCATTACTCGCCACTCATTACTCGCCACTCGCCACTCATTACTCGCCACTCATTACTCGCCACTCATTACTCGCCACTCATTACTCGCCACTCATTACTCGCCACTCGCCACTCATTACTCGCCACTCATTACTCGCCACTCATTACTCGCCACTCGCCACTCATTACTCGCCACTCATTACTCGCCACTCATTACTCGCCACTCAACACTCGCCACTCATTACTTGCCACTCATTACTCATTACTCGCCACTCATTACTCGCCACTCATTACTCGCCACTCATTACTTGCCACTCGCCACTCGCCACTCATTACTCGCCACTCGCCACTCAATACTCGCCACTCATTACTTTACTTGCCACTCATTACTCGCCACTCGCCACTTGCCACTCATTACTCGCCACTCAACACTCGCCACCCATTACTCACCACTCATTACTTGCCACTCATTACTTGCCACTTGCCACTCGCCACTCATTACTCGCCACTCAACACTCGCCACCCATTACTCACCACTCATTACTTGCCACTCATTACTTGCCACTCGCCACTCATTACTCGCCACTCATTACTCGCCACTCGCCACTTGCCACTCATTACTCGCCACTCACCACTCTTTACTCGCCACTCATTACTCGCCACTCATTACTCGCCACTCATTACTCGCCACTCATTACTCACCACTCATTACTCGCCACTCGTTACTCGCCACTCGCCACTCGCCACTTGAAACTCATTACTTGCCACTCGCCACTCATTACTCGCCACTCATTACTCGCCACTCGCCACTCTTTACTCACCACTCGCCACTCGCCACTCATTACTCGCCACTCACCATTCATTACTCGCCACTCGCCACTCCCCACTCGCCACTCGCCACTCATTACTCGCCACTCATTACTCGCCACTCATTACTCACCACTCATTACTCGCCACTCGCCACTCATTACAAGCCACTCGCCACTCATTACTCGCCACTCATTACTCGCCACTCATTACTCGCCACTCATTACTCGCCACTCATTACTCGCCACTCGCCACTCATTACTCGCCACTCATTACTCGCCACTCATTACTCGCCACTCAACACTCGCCACTCATTACTTGCCACTCATTACTCATTACTCGCCACTCATTTCTCGCCACTCATTACTCGCCACTCATTACTCGCCACTCGCCACTCGCCACTCATTACTCGCCACTTGCCACTCAATACTCGCCACTCATTACTTGCCACTCATTACTCGCCACTCGCCACTTGCCACTCATTACTCGCCACTCAACACTCGCCACCCATTACTCACCACTCATTACTTGCCACTCATTACTTGCCACTCGTCACTCATTACTCGCCACTCATTACTCGCCACTCGCCACTTGCCACTCATTACTCGACACTCACCACTCATTACTCGCCTCTCATTACTCGCCACTCATTACTCGCCACTCATTACTCGCCACTCATTACTCGCCACTCATTACTCGCCACTCGCCACTCATTTCTCGCCACTCGCCACTCGAAACTCATTACTCGCCACTCGCCACTCATTACTCGCCACTCATTACTCGCCACTCATTACTCGCCACTCATTACTCGCCACTCGTTACTCGCCACTCGCCACTCGCCACACGAAACTCATTACTCGCCACTCACCACTCATTACTCGTCATTTGCACTCCACACTCGCCACTCGCCACTCATTACTCGCCACTCATTACTCGCCACTCATTACTGGCCACTCATTACTCGCCACTCGCCACTCATTACTCGCCATTCGCCACTCTTTACTCGCAACTCATTACTCGCCACTCATTACTCGCCACTCATTACTCGCCACTCATTACTCACCACTCATTACTCGCCACTCGTTACTCGCCACTCGCCACTTGCCACTCGCCACTTGAAACTCATTACTCGCCACTCGCCACTCATTACTCGCCACTCATTACTCGCCACTCGCCACTCTTTACTCACCACTCGCCACTCATTACTCGCCACTCACCACTCATTACTCGCCACTCGCCACTCCCCACTCGCCACTCGCCACTCACTACTCGCCACTCATTACTCGCCACTCATTACTCGCCACTCGTTACTCACCACACGAAACTCATTACTCGCCACTCGCCACTCATTACTCGCCACTCATTACTCGCCACTCATTACTCGCCACTTGCCACTCGCCACTAATTACTCGCCACTCGCCACTCGCCACTCACTACTCGCCACTCACCACTCATTACTCGTCATTTGCACTCCACACTCGCCACTCGCCACTCATTACTCGCCACTCATTACTCGCCACTCATTACTGGCCACTCATTACTCGCCACTCGCCACTCATTACTCGCCATTCGCCACTCTTTACTCGCCACTCATTACTCGCCACTCATTACTCGCCACTCATTACTCGCCACTCATTACTCACCACTCATTACTCGCCACTCGTTACTCGCCACTCGCCACTCGCCACTTGAAACTCATTACTCGCCACTCGCCACTCATTACTCGCCACTCATTACTCGCCATTCGCCACTCTTTACTCACCACTCGCCACTCGCCACTCATTACTCGCCACTCACCACTCATTACTCGCCACTCGCCACTCCCCACTCGCCACTCGCCACTCATTACTCGCCACTCATTACTCGACACTCATTACTCGCCACTCATTACTCGCCACTCGCCACTCATTACTCGCCACTCGCCACTCATTACTCACCACTCATTACTTGTCACTCATTACTCGCCACTCATTACTCGCCACTCATTACTCGCCACTCATTACTCGCCACTCGTTACTCACCACTCGCCACTCGCCACTCGAAACTCATTACTCGCCACTCGCCACTCATTACTCGCCAATCATTACTCGCCACTCATTACTCGCCACTCGCCTCTCACCACTCGCCACTCATTACTCGCCACTCACCACTCATTACTTGTCACTCGCCACTCCCCACTCGCCACTCGCCACTCATTACTCGCCACTCATTACTCGCCACTCATTACTGGCCACTCATTACTCGCCACTCGCCACTCATTACTCGCCATTCGCCACTCTTTACTCTCCACTTATTACTCGCCACTCATTACTTGCCACTCATTACTCGCCACTCATTACTTGCCACTCATTACTCACCACACATTACTCGCCACTCATTACTCGCCACTCATTACTCGCCACTTGCCACTCGCCACTCGAAACTCATTACTCGCCACTCGCCACTCATTACTCGCCACTCATTACTCGCCACTCATTACTCGCCACTTGCCAATCTTTACTCGCCACTCGCCACTCATTACTCGCCACTCACCACATATTACTCGCCACTCGCCACTCCCCACTCGCCACTCGCCACTCATTACTCGCCACTCAATACTCGCCACTCATTACTCGCCACTCATTACTCGCCACTCGCCACTCATTACTAGCCACTTGCCACTCATTACTCGCCACTCATTACTCGCCACTCGCCACTCTTCACTCGCCACTCATTACTCGCCACTCATTCCTCGCCACTCAACACTCGCCACTCATTACTTGCCACACATTACTCATTACTCGCCACTCATTACTCGCCACTCATTACTCGCCACTCATTACTCGCCACTCGCCACTCGCCACTCATTACTCGCCACTTGCCACTCAATACTCGCCACTCATTACTTGCCACTCATTACTCGCCACTCGCCACTCGCCACTCATTACTCGTCACTCAACACTCGCCACCCATTACTCACCACTCATTACTTGCCACTCATTACTTGCCACTCGCCACTCATTACTCGCCACTCATTACTCGCCACTCGCCACTCATTACTCGCCACTCGCCACTCATTACTCGCCACTCATTACTCGCCACTCGCCACTCATTACTCGCCACTCATTACTCGCCACTCATTACTCGCCACTCATTACTCGCCACTCAACACTCGCCACTCATTACTTGCCACTCATTACTCATTACTCGCCACTCATTACTCGCCACTCATTACTCGCCACTCATTACTCGCCACTCGCCACTCGCAACTCATTACTCGCCACTCGCCACTCAATACTCGCCACTCATTACTCGCCACTCGCCACTCGCCACTCATTACTCGCCACTCAACACTCGCCACCCATTACTCACCACTCATTACTTGCCACTCATTACTTGCCACTCGCCACTCATTACTCGCCACTCATTACTCGCCACTCGCCACTTGCCACTCATTACTCGCCACTCACCACTCATTACTCGCCACTCATTACTCGCCACTCATTACTCGCCACTCATTACTCGCCACTCATTACTCGCCACTCAATACTCGCCACTCGCCACTCATTACTCTCCACTCATTACTCGCCACTCATTACTCGCCACTCGCCACTCGCCACTCATTACTCGCCACTCAACACTCGCCACCCATTACTCACCACTTATTACTTGCCACTAATTACTCGCCACTCGCCACTCGCCACTCATTACTCACAACTCATTATTCGCGACTCATTACTCGCCACTTGCCACTCATTACTCGCCACTCGCCACTCATTACTTGCCACTTATTACTCGCCACTCATTACTCGCCACTCGCCACTCATTACTCGCCACTTATTACTCGCCACTCATTACTCGCCACTCGCCACTCATTACTCGCCACTTGCCACTCATTACTCGCCACTCGCCACTCATTACTCGCCACTCATTACTCGCCACTTGTCACTCGCCACTCATTACTCGCCACTCAATACTCGCCACTCATTACTCGCCACTCAACACTCGCCACTCATTACTTGCCACTCATTACTCGCAACTCGGTACTCGCCACTCATTACTCACCACTCATTACTCGCCACTCATTACTCGCCACTCGCCACTCATTACTCGCCACTCATTACTCGCCACTCGCCACTCGAAATTCATTACTCGCCACTCGCCACTCATTACTCGCCACTCATTACTCGCCACTCATTTCTCGCCACTCGCCACTCGCCACTCATTACCCGCCACTCATTACTCGCCACTCGAAAACTCATTACTTGCCACTCATTACTCGCCACTCGCCACTCATTACTCGCCACTCAACACTCGCCACCCATTACTCACCACTTATTACTTGCCACTCATTACTCGCCACTCATTACTCGCCACTCATTACTCGCCACTCATTACTCGACACTCGAAACTCATTACTCGCCACTCATTACTCGCCACTCGCCACACATTACTCGCCACTCATTACTCGCCACTCATTACTCGCCACTCATTACTCGCCACTCATAACTCGCCACTCATTACTCACCACTCGCCACTCGCCACTCGCCACTCGAAACTCATTACACGCCACTCGCCACTCATTACTCGCCACTCATTACTTGCCACTCATTACTCGCCACTCGCCACTCATTACTCGCCACTCGCCACTCATTACTCGCCACTCGCCACTCATTACTCGCCACTTATTACTCGCCACTCATTACTCGCCACTCGCCACTCATTACTCGCCGCTCATTACTCGCCACTCTTTACTCGCCACTCGCCACTCATTACTCGCCACTCACCACTCATTACTCGTCACTCATTACTCGCCACTCGCCACTCATTACTTGCCACTCATTACTCGCCACTCGCCACTCGCCACTCATTACTCGCCACTCATTACTCGCCACTTGCCACTCATTACTCGCCACTCATTACTCGCAACTTGCGACTCATTACTCGCCACTCATTACTTGCCACTCATTACTTTCCACTCAACACTCGCCACTCGCCACTTATTACTCGCCACTTGCCACTCATTACTCGCCTCTCATTACTCGCCACTCGCCACTCATTACTCGCCACTCATTACTCGCCACTCATTACACGCCACTCGTTACTCGCCACTCATTACTCGCCACTCATTACTCGCAACTCGCCAATCATTACTCGCCACTCATTACTCGCCACTCATTACTTGCCACTCATTACTCGCCACTCATTACTCGCCACTCATTACTCGCCACTCGCCACTCATTACTCGCCACTCGCCACTCATTACTCGCCACTCACCACTCATTACTCGTCACTCATTACTCGCCACTCGCCACTCGAAACTCATTACTCGCCACTCGCCACTCATTAATCGCCACTCATTACTCGCCACTCGCCACTCGCCACTCATTACCTGCCACTTGCCACTCATTACTCGCCACTCACCATTCATTACTCGCCACTCGCCACTCACCACTCATTACTCGCCACTCATTACTTGCCACTCGCCACTCATTACTCGCCACTCGCCACTCATTACTCGCCACTCACCACTCATTACTCGTCACTCATTACTCGCCACTCGCCACTCGAAACTCATTACTCGCCACTCGCCACTCATTAATCGCCACTCATTACTCGCCACTCGCCACTCGCCACTCATTACCTGCCACTTGCCACTCATTACTCGCCACTCACCATTCATTACTCGCCACTCGCCACTCACCACTCATTACTCGCCACTCATTACTCGCCACTCAACACTCGCCACCCATTACTCACCACTCATAACTCACCACTCATTACTCGCCACTCACCACTCATTCCTCGCCACTCGCCACTCATTACTCGCCACTAATTACTCACCACTCATTACTCGCCACTCGCCACTCATTACTCGCCACTCATTACTCGCCACTCGCCACTCGCCACTCATTACTCACCACTCAACACTCGCCACCCATTACTCACCACTCATTACTTGCCACTCATTACTCGCCACTTGCCTCTCGCCACTCATTACTCACCACTCATTGCTCGCCACTCATTACTCACCACTCACCACTCATTACTCGCCACTCGCCACTCATTACTCGCAACTCATTACTCGCCACTCATTACTCGCCAATCGCCACTCATTACTCGCCACTCATTACTCGCCACTCGCCACTCGAAACTCATTACTCGCCACTCGCCACTCATTACTCGCCACTCATTACTCGCCACTCATTTCTCGCCACTCGCCACTCGCCACTCATTACTCGCCACTCGCCACTCATTACTCGCCACTCATTACTCGCCACTCGCCACTTGCCACTCGCCACTCATTACTCGCCACTCAACACTCGCCACCCATTACTCACCACTCATTACTTGCCACTCATTACTTGCCAATCGCCACTCGAAACTCATTACTCGCCACTCATTACTCGCCAATCATTACTCGCCACTCGCCACTTGCCACTCGCCACTCATTACTTGCCACTCATTACTCGCCACTCATTACTCGCCACTCATAACTCGCCACTCATTACTCGCCACTTGCCACTCGCCACTCGCCACTCAAAACTCATTACTCGCCACTCGCCACTCATTACTCGCCACTCATTACTTGCCACTCATTACTCGCTACTCGCCACTCGCCACTCATTACTCGCCACTCATTACTCGCCACTCGCCACTCATTACTCGCCACTTGCCACTCATTACTCGCCACTCATTACTCGCCACTTATTACTCGCCACTCGCCACTCATTACTCGCCAGTCACCACTCATTACTCATCACTCATTACTCGCCACTCGCCACTCGCAACTCATTACTCGCCACTCGCCACTCATTACTTGCCACTAATTACTCGCCACTCATTACTCGCCACTCGAAACTCATTACTCGCCACTCGCCACTCATTACTCGCCACTTATTACTCGCCACTTGTCACTCATTACTCGCCACTCATTACTCGTCACTCATTACTCGCCACTCATTACTCGCAACTCGCCACTCATTA
>JAWZYT010002168.1:32500-60000 GCA_034508575.1 Petrolisthes manimaculis | reverse complement strand
TGGACAGCGGGGCAGCGGGGCGTCGGGGCAGGGTGGCGGGGCAGCGGGGTGGCCGGGCAGCGGGGCGGCAGGGCAGCGGGGCGGCGGGGCAGCGGGGTGACAGCCGGGGCTGACAGCCGGGCCGGCGGCGGGGCAGGGGCAGGTCAGTGGGCGGGCAGCGGGGCGGGGCGGGGGGCAGCAGGTTAAGGGGTTAGGTTAGGTTAGGTTAGGTTAGGTTGGGTTAGGTTAGGTTAGGTTAAGGGTTAGGTTAGGTTAGGTTAGGTTAGGTTAGGTTGGGTTAGGTTAGGTTAAGGGTTAGGTTAGGTTAGGTTAGGTTAGGTTAGGTTAGGTTAGGTTAGGTTAGGTTAGGTTAGGTTAGGTTGGGTTAGGTTAGGTTAGGTTAAGGGTTAGGTTAGGTTAAGGGTTAGGTTAGGTTAAGGGTTAGGTTAGGTTAGGTTAGGTTAAGGGTTAGGTTAGGTTAAGGGTTAGGTTAGGTAAGGGTTAAGTTAGGTTAGGTTAGGTTAGGTTAGGTTAGGTTAGGTTAGGTTAGGTTAGGTTAGGTTAGGTTAGGTTGGGTTAGGTTAGGTTAGGTTAGGTTAGGTTAGGTTAGGGGCAGCGGGGCGGCAGGGCGGCGTGGCGGCGGGGCGGCAGGGCATCGGGGCAGCGGGGCGGGGCAGTGGGGCAGCGGGGCGGGGCGGGGAGGCGGGGCAGTTGCGAGGCGGGGTAGCGGGGCGGCGGGGCAGCAGGGCAGCGGGGCAGCGGGAGTGCGGGGCAGCGGGGCGGGGCAGTGGGACGGCGGGGCTTGACAGCGGGGCAGCAGGGCGTCGGGGCAGCGGGGCGGGGGGGCGGGGCGTCGGGGCAGCGGGGCAGCGGGGCGGGGCAGTGGGGCAGTTGCGGGGCGGGGCGGCGGGGCAGCGGGGCGGGGCAGCGGGGCGTCGGGGCAGCGGGGCGGCGGGGCAGCGGGGCGGGGCAGTGGGGCAGTTGCGGGCGGGGCGGCGGGGCATAGGGGCGTCGGGGCAGCGGGGCGGGCAGTGGGGGCGGCGGGGGCTGGACAGCGGGGCAGCGGGGCGTCGGGGCAGCGGGAGCAGTGGGGCAGGGTGGCGGGGCAGCGGGGGGTGGCGGGGCAGCGGGGCGGCAGGGCAGCGGGGCGGCGGGGCAGTGGGGGCAGGGCAGCGGGGCGGGGCGGCGGGGCAGCGGGGGCAGCAGGTTAGGGGTTAGGTTAGGTTAGGTTAGGTTAAGGGTTAGGTTAGGTTAGGTTGGGTTAAGGTTAGGTTAGGTTAGGTTAGGTTAGGTGGGTTAGGTTAGGTTAGGTTAGGTTAAGGGTTAGGGTTAGGTTAGGTTAGGTTAGGTTAGGTTAGGTTGGGTTAGGGTTAGGTTAGGTTAGGTTAGGTTAGGTTAGGTTAGGTTAGGTTAGGTTAGGTTAGGTTAGGTTAAGGGTTAGGTTAGGTTAGGTTAGGTTAGGTTGGGTTAGGGTTAGGTTAGGTTAGGTTAGGTTAGGTTAGGTTAGGTTAGGTTAGGTCCCGGTAGTATACCACGGTTAGGCTATGTTAGGTTAGGTCCCGGTAGTCTGCCCCGGTTAGGTCCGGTAGTCTGTCCCGGTTCTGTTATGTTAGGTTAGGTCCCGGTAGTCTGCCCCGGTTAGGTCCCGGTAGTCTGTCCCGGTTCTGTTATGTTAGGTTAGGTCCCGGTAGTCTGCCCCGGTTAGGTCCGGTAGTCTGTCCCGGTTCTGTTATGTTAGGTTAGGTCCCGGTAGTCTGCCCCGGTTAGGTCCGGGTAGTCTGTCCCGGTCCTGTTATGTTAGGTTAGGTCCCGGTAGTTTGCCCCGGTTAGGTCTCGGTAGGTTAGGTTAGGTTAGGTTAGGTTAGGTTAGGTTAGGTTAGGTTAGGTTAGGTTAGGTTAGGTTAGGTTAGGTTAGGTTAGGTCCGGTAGTATGCCTGGTTAGGCTATGTTAGGTTAGGTCCCGGTAGGTCTGCCCCGGTTAGGCTATGTTAGGTTAGGTCCCGGTAGTCTGCCCCGGTTAGGCTATGTTAGGTTAGGTCCGGTAGTCTGCCCCGGTTAGGTCCCGGTAGTCTGTCCCGGTCCTGTTATGTTAGGTTAGGTCCCGGTAGTCTGCCCCGGTTAGGTCCCGGTAGTCTGTCCCGGGTTCTGTTATGTTAGGTTAGGTCCCGGTAGTCTGCCCCGGTTAGGTCCCGGTAGTCTGCCCCGGTTGTGTTATGTTAGGTTAGGTCCCGGTAGTCTGCCCGGTTAGGTCCCGGTAGTCTGTCCCGGTCCTGTTATGTTAGGTTAGGTCCCGGTAGTTTGCCCCGGTTAGGTCTCGGTAGGTTAGGTTAGGTTAGATTAGGTTAGGTTAGGTTAGGTTAGGTCCCGGTAGTCTGCCCTGGTTAGGCTATGTTAGGTTAGGTCCCGGTAGTTTGCCCCGGTTAGGTCCCGGTAGTCTGTCCCGGTCCTGTTATGTTAGGTTAGGTCCCGGTAGTCTGCCCCGGTTAGGTCCCGGTAGTCTGTCCCGGTTCTGTTATGTTAGGTTAGGTCCCGGTAGTCTGCCCCGGTTAGGCTATGTTAGGTTAGGTCCCGGTAGTCTGCCCCGGTTAGGTCCCGGTAGTCTGTCCCGGTTCTGTTATGTTAGGTTAGGTCCCGGTAGTCTGCCCCGGTTAGGCTATGTTAGGTTAGGTCCCGGTAGTCTGCCCCGGTTAGGTCCCGGTAGTCTGTCCCGGTTCTGTTATGTTAGGTTAGGTCCCGGTAGTCTGCCCCGGTTAGGTCCCGGTAGTCTGCCCCGGTTAGGTCCCGGTAGTCTGCTGTGGTCTAGGTTAGGTTAGGTAATACTACTACTACTACTAATATTACTACTACTACTAATACTACTACTACTAATTCTAATAGGAAGAGGTTAGGTTAAATAAGGCTTGGTTTGGTTAGGCTGTCGAGAAGAAGCCCAAAATTTTTTTTATTTGGCTTCTAAATCCAAAATTTCGCCCCCCCAATCCCTTGTTTTACCCTCCCCCACCCCACCAACCACCCCGGCGGCTTACGACCTTATATATATTCGGCAAAAATCGCCAACACCCCCATTTTAGCCAATCACAACTCACCTTGGGGCTACAAAACATGGCTACAAAACATTGGCAACACTGCATTTACACATTCGAGTCAGTTTCACTTTTCATCTACTATATTGCACAACTTTACACTTCACTTTACTCTACATCATTTTTAATACTACTAGTTCACTTTTAGTACACTTTATTTGCTTTCAACCGCATTATTTTCATTTCATTTCATTGCAAATGTTTCTTTGTTTACATGGGTGTGTGAGAGAGAAAGAGAGAGAGAGTCATAAGTATAGCCAGAACAAAAGCCTCAATTGGCAATACTACTACTACTACTACTACTACTACTACTACTACTAATAATAATAATAATAATAATAATAATAATAATAATAATAATAATAATAATAATAATAATAATAATAATAATAATAATAATATATAATAATATATAATAATGAATAATTTCTAATCTATATATCTAATATATAATAGCATGGTGTATGTAAACACGTTTTCTTTAGTGGTAGAAACGGGATAGAAAATTGGTTCAGTTCATCCCTATATAAGTCAGATTTCCCTGCCTGCCTGCCTACCTGCCTGCCTGCCTGCCTACCTGCCTGCCTGCCTGCCTGTCTGTCTGTCTGCCTCCCTCCCTGCCTGCCTGCCTGCCTACCTGCCTGCCTGCCTGCCTGCCTACCTACCTGCCTGCCTGCCTACCTACCTGCCTGCCTACCTGCCTGCCTCCCTACCTACCTGCCTGCCTCCCTACCTACCTGTCTGCCTCCCTACCTACCTGTCTGCCTGCCTGCCTGCCTGCCTCCCTACCTACCTGCCTGCCTGCCTGCCTGCTTGTTAAAACACGTTTTTTGGGCCCAAAAAGTCGATTTGTACTGTGCTAGAAAAATTTCAATTTTCAGGCACAAAAAATGCTAAAACACGTTTATTTGGCCCAAAAAGTCGATTTGTACTGTGCTAGAAAAATTTCAATTTTCAGGCAAAAAAAATGCTAAAACACGTTTTTTTGGCCCAAAAAGTCGATTTGTGCATGCATCTTCGATACCCGTTTATATCCCAAATTTAGCCTAAAAACACCGAAAAATCGAGTTTTTTGGGTCTCAGAAGCGATTTGTACTGTGCTAGAAAAATTTCAATTTTCTGGCAAAAAAAATGCTAAAACACGTTTTTTTGGCCCAAAAAGTCGATTTGTACTGTGCTAGAAAAATTTCAATTTTCAGGCAAAAAAAAATGCTAAAACACGTTTTTTTGGCCCAAAAAGTCGATTTGTACTGTGCTAGAAAAATTTCAATTTTCAGGCAAAAAAAAAGCTAAAACACGTTTTTTTGGCCCAAAAAGTCGATTTGTACTGTGCTAGAAAAATTTCAATTTTCAGGCAAAAAAAATGCTAAAACACGTTTTTTTGGCCCAAAAAGTCGATTTGTGCATGCATCTTCGATACCCGTTTATATCCCAAATTTAGCCTAAAAACACCGAAAAATCGAGTTTTTTGGGTCTCAAAGCGATTTGTACTGTGCTAGAAAAATTTCAATTTTCAAGCAAAAAAAATGCTAAAACATGTTTTTTTGGCCCAAAAAGTCGATTTGTACTGTGCTAGAAAAATTTCAATTTTCAGGCAAAAAAAATGCTAAAACACGTTTTTTTGGCCCAAAAAGTCGATTTGTACTGTGCTAGAAAAATTTCAATTTTCAGGCAAAAAAAATGCTAAAACACGTTTTTTTTGGCCCAAAAAGTCGATTTGTACTGTGCTAGAAAAATTTCAATTTTCAGGCAAAAAAAATGCTAAAACACGTTTTTTTGGCCCAAAAAGTCGATTTGTACTGTGCTAGAAAAATTTCAATTTTCAGGCAAAAAAAATGCTAAAACACGTTTTTTTGGCCCAAAAAGTCGATTTGTACTGTGCTAGAAAAATTTCAATTTTCAGGCAAAAAAAATGCTAAAACACGTTTTTTTGGCCCAAAAAGTCGATTTGTACTGTGCTAGAAAAATTTCAATTTTCAGGCAAAAAAAATGCAAAAACACGTTTTTTTGGCCCAAAAAGTCGATTTGTACTGTGCTAGAAAAATTTCAATTTTCAGGCAAAAAAAATGCTAAAACACGTTTTTTTGGCCCAAAAAGTCGATTTGTACTGTGCTAGAAAAATTTCAATTTTCCGGCAAAAAAAATGCTAAAACACGTTTTTTTGGCCCAAACAGTCGATTTGTACTGTGCTAGAAAAAATTCAATTTTCAGGCAAAAAAAATGCTAAAACACGTTTTTTTGGCCCAAAAAGTCGATTTGTACTGTGCTGGAAAAAATTCAATTTTCAGGCAAAAAAAATGCTAAAACACGTTTTTTTGGCCCAAAAAGTCGATTTGTACTGTGCTAGAAAAATTTCAATTTTCAGGCAAAAAAAATGCTAAAACACGTTTTTTTGGCCCAAAAAGTCGATTTGTACTGTGCTAGAAAAATTTCAATTTTCAGGCAAAAAAAAATGCTAAAACACGTTTTTTTGGCCCAAAAAGTCGATTTGTACTGTGCTAGAAAAATTTCAATTTTCAGGCAAAAAAAATGCTAAAACACGTTTTTTTGGCCCAAAAAGTCGATTTGTACTGTGCTAGAAAAATTTCAATTTTCAGGCAAAAAAAATGCTAAAACACGTTTTTTTGGCCCAAAAAGTCGATTTGTACTGTGCTAGAAAAATTTCAATTTTCAGGCAAAAAAAATGCTAAAACACGTTTTTTTGGCCCAAAAAGTCGATTTGTACTGTGCTAGAAAAATTTCAATTTTCAAGCAAAAAAAATGCTAAAACACGTTTTTTTGGCCCAAAAAGTCGATTTGTACTGTGCTAGAAAAAATTCAATTTTCAGGCAAAAAAAATGCTAAAACACGTTTTTTTGGCCCAAAAAGTCGATTTGTACTGTGCTGGAAAAAATTCAATTTTCAGGCAAAAAAAATGCTAAAACACGTTTTTTTGGCCCAAAAAGTCGATTTGTACTGTGCTAGAAAAATTTCAATTTTCAGGCAAAAAAAATGCTAAAACACGTTTTTTTGGCCCAAAAAGTCGATTTGTACAGTGCTAGAAAAATTTCAATTTTCAGGCAAAAAAAATGCAAAAACACGTTTTTTTGGCCCAAAAAGTCGATTTGTACAGTGCTAGAAAAATTTAAATTTTCAGGCAAAAAAAATGCTAAAACACGTTTTTTTGGCCCAAAAAGTCGATTTGTACTGTGCTAGAAAAATTTCAATTTTCAGGCAAAAAAAATGCAAAAACACGTTTTTTTGGCCCAAAAAGTCGATTTGTACTGTGCTAGAAAAATTTCAATTTTCAGGCAAAAAAAATGCTAAAACACGTTTTTTTGGCCCAAAAAGTCGATTTGTACTGTGCTAGAAAAATTTCAATTTTCAGGCAAAAAAAATGCTAAAACTCGTTTTTTTGGCCCAAAAAGTCGATTTGTACTGTGCTAGAAAAAATTCAATTTTCAGGCAAAAAAATGCTAAAACACGTTTTTTTGGCCCAAAAAGTCGATTTGTACTGTGCTAGAAAAATTTCAATTTTCAGGCAAAAAAAATGCTAAAACACGTTTTTTTGGCCCAAAAAGTCGATTTGTACTGTGCTAGAAAAATTTCAATTTTCAGGCAAAAAAAATGCTAAAACACGTTTTTTTGGCCCAAAAAGTCGATTTGTACTGTGCTAGAAAAATTTCAATTTTCAGGTAAAAAAAATGCTAAAACACGTTTTTTTGGCCCAAAAAGTCGATTTGTACTGTGCTAGAAAAATTTCAATTTTCAGGCAAAAAAAATGCTAAAACACGTTTTTTTGGCCCAAAAAGTCGATTTGTACTGTGCTAGAAAAATTTCAATTTTCAGGCAAAGAAAATGCAAAAACACGTTTTTTTGGCCCAAAAAGTCGATTTGTACAGTGCTAGAAAAATTTCAATTTTCAGGCAAAAAAAAAGCTAAAACACGTTTTTTTGGCCCAAAAAGTCGATTTGTACTGTGCTAGAAAAATTTCAATTTTCAGGCAAAAAAAATGCTAAAACACGTTTTTTTGGCCCAAAAAGTCGATTTGTGCATGCATCTTCGATACCCGTTTATATCCCAAATTTAGCCTAAAAACACCGAAAAATCGAGTTTTTTGGGTCTCAAAGCGATTTGTACTGTGCTAGAAAAATTTCAATTTTCAAGCAAAAAAAATGCTAAAACATGTTTTTTTGGCCCAAAAAGTCGATTTGTACTGTGCTGGAAAAAATTCAATTTTCAGGCAAAAAAAATGCTAAAACACGTTTTTTTGGCCCAAAAAGTCGATTTGTACTGTGCTAGAAAAATTTCAATTTTCAGGCAAAAAAAATGCTAAAACACGTTTTTTTGGCCCAAAAAGTCGATTTGTACAGTGCTAGAAAAATTTCAATTTTCAGGCAAAAAAAATGCAAAAACACGTTTTTTTGGCCCAAAAAGTCGATTTGTACAGTGCTAGAAAAATTTAAATTTTCAGGCAAAAAAAATGCTAAAACACGTTTTTTTGGCCCAAAAAGTCGATTTGTACTGTGCTAGAAAAATTTCAATTTTCAGGCAAAAAAAATGCAAAAACACGTTTTTTTGGCCCAAAAAGTCGATTTGTACTGTGCTAGAAAAATTTCAATTTTCAGGCAAAAAAAATGCTAAAACACGTTTTTTTGGCCCAAAAAGTCGATTTGTACTGTGCTAGAAAAATTTCAATTTTCAGGCAAAAAAAATGCTAAAACTCGTTTTTTTGGCCCAAAAAGTCGATTTGTACTGTGCTAGAAAAAATTCAATTTTCAGGCAAAAAAAATGCTAAAACACGTTTTTTTGGCCCAAAAAGTCGATTTGTACTGTGCTAGAAAAATTTCAATTTTCAGGCAAAAAAAATGCTAAAACACGTTTTTTTGGCCCAAAAAGTCGATTTGTACTGTGCTAGAAAAATTTCAATTTTCAGGCAAAAAAAATGCTAAAACACGTTTTTTTGGCCCAAAAAGTCGATTTGTACTGTGCTAGAAAAATTTCAATTTTCAGGTAAAAAAAATGCTAAAACACGTTTTTTTGGCCCAAAAAGTCGATTTGTACTGTGCTAGAAAAATTTCAATTTTCAGGCAAAAAAAATGCTAAAACACGTTTTTTTGGCCCAAAAAGTCGATTTGTACTGTGCTAGAAAAATTTCAATTTTCAGGCAAAGAAAATGCAAAAACACGTTTTTTTGGCCCAAAAAGTCGATTTGTACAGTGCTAGAAAAATTTCAATTTTCAGGCAAAAAAAATGCTAAAACACGTTTTTTTGGCCCAAAAAGTCGATTTGTACTGTGCTAGAAAAATTTCAATTTTCAGGCAAAAGAAATACTAAAACACGTTTTTTTGGCCCAAAAAGTCGATTTGTACTGTGCTAGAAAAATTTCAATTTTCAGGCAAAAAAAATGCTAAAACACGTTTTTTTGGCCCAAAAAGTCGATTTGTACTGTGCTAGAAAAATTTCAATTTTCAGGCAAAAAAAATGCTAAAACACTTTTTTTGGCCCAAAAAGTCGATTTGTACTGTGCTAGAAAAATTTCAATTTTCAGGCAAAAAAAAATGCAAAAACACGTTTTTTTGGCCCAAAAAGTCGATTTGTACAGTGCTAGAAAAATTTCAATTTTCAGGCAAAAAAAATGCAAAAACACGTTTTTTTGGCCCAAAAAGTCGATTTGTACAGTGCTAGAAAAATTTCAATTTTCAGGCAAAAAAAATGCTAAAACACGTTTTTTTGGCCCAAAAAGTCGATTTGTACTGTGCTAGAAAAATTTCAATTTTCAGGCAAAAAAAATGCTAAAACACGTTTTTTTGGCCCAAAAAGTCGATTTGTACTGTGCTAGAAAAATTTCAATTTTCAGGCAAAAAAAATGCTAAAACACGTTTTTTTGGCCCAAAAAGTCGATTTGTACTGTGCTAGAAAAATTTCAATTTTCAGGCAAAAAAATGCTAAAACACGTTTTTTTGGCCCAAAAAGTCGATTTGTACAGTGCTAGAAAAATTTCAATTTTCAGGCAAAAAAAATGCTAAAACACGTTTTTTTGGCCCAAAAAGTCGATTTGTACTGTGCTAGAAAAATTTCAATTTTCAGGCAAAAAAAATGCTAAAACACGTTTTTTTGGCCCAAAAAGTCGATTTGTACTGTGCTAGAAAAATTTCAATTTTCAGGCAAAAAAAATGCTAAAACACGTTTTTTTGGCCCAAAAAGTCGATTTGTACAGTGCTAGAAAAATTTCAAGTTTCAGGCAAAAAAAATGCTAAAACACGTTTTTTTGGCCCAAAAAGTCGATTTGTACTGTGCTAGAAAAATTTCAATTTTCAGGCAAAAAAAATGCTAAAACACGTTTTTTTGGCCCAAAAAGTCGATTTGTACTGTGCTAGAAAAATTTCAATTTTCAGGCAAAAAAAATGCTAAAACACGTTTTTTTGGCCCAAAAAGTCGATTTGTACTGTGCTAGAAAAATTTCAATTTTCAGGCAAAAAAAATGCTAAAACACGTTTTTTTGGCCCAAAAAGTCGATTTGTACTGTGCTAGAAAAATTTCAATTTTCAGGCAAAAAAAATGCTAAAACACGTTTTTTTGGCCCAAAAAGACGATTTGTACTGTGCTAGAAAAATTTCAATTTTCAGGCAAAAAAAATGCAAAAACACGTTTTTTTGGCCCAAAAAGTCGATTTGTACTGTGCTAGAAAAATTTCAATTTTCAGGCAAAAAAAATGCTAAAACACGTTTTTTTGGCCCAAAAAGTCGATTTGTACTGTGCTAGAAAAATTTCAATTTTCAGGCAAAAAAAATGCAAAAACACGTTTTTTTGGCCCAAAAAGTCGATTTGTACTGTGCTAGAAAAATTTCAATTTTCAGGCAAAAAAAATGCTAAAACACGTTTTTTTGGCCCAAAAAGTCGATTTGTACTGTGCTAGAAAAATTTCAATTTTCAGGCAAAAAAAATGCTAAAACACGTTTTTTTGGCCCAAAAAGTCGATTTGTACAGTGCTAAAAAAATTTCAATTTTCAGGCAAAAAAAATGCTAAAACACGTTTTTTTGGCCCAAAAAGTCGATTTGTACTGTGCTAGAAAAATTTCAATTTTCAGGCAAAAAAAATGCTAAAACACGTTTTTTTGGCCCAAAAAGTCGATTTGTACTGTGCTAGAAAAATTTCAATTTTCAGGCAAAAAAAATGCTAAAACACGTTTTTTTGGCCCAAAAAGTCGATTTGTACTGTGCTAGAAAAATTTCAATTTTCAGGCAAAAAAAATGCTAAAACACGTTTTTTTGGCCCAAAAAGTCGATTTGTACTGTGCTAGAAAAATTTCAATTTTCAGGCAAAAAAAATGCTAAAACACATTTTTTTGGCCCAAAAAGTCGATTTGTACTGTGCTAGAAAAATTTCAATTTTCAGGCAAAAAAATGCTAAAACACGTTTTTTTGGCCCAAAAAGTCGATTTGTACTGTGCTAGAAAAATTTCAATTTTCAGGCAAAAAAAATGCTAAAACACGTTTTTTTGGCCCAAAAAGTCGATTTGTACTGTGCTAGAAAAATTTCAATTTTCAGGCAAAAAAAATGCTAAAACACGTTTTTTTGGCCCAAAAAGTCGATTTGTACTGTGCTAGAAAAATTTCAATTTTCAGGCAAAAAAAATGCTAAAACACATTTTTTTGGCCCAAAAAGTCGATTTGTACTGTGCTAGAAAAAATTCAATTTTCAGGCAAAAAAAATGCTAAAACACGTTTTTTTGGCCCAAAAAGTCGATTTGTACTGTGCTAGAAAAAAATCAATTTTCAGGCAAAAAAAATGCTAAAACACGTTTTTTTGGCCCAAAAAGTCGATTTGTACTGTGCTAGAAAAATTTCAATTTTCAGGCAAAAAAAATGCTAAAACACGTTTTTTTGGCCCAAAAAGTCGATTTGTACTGTGCTAGAAAAATTTCAATTTTCAGGCAAAAAAAATGCTAAAACACGTTTTTTTGGCCCAAAAAGTCGATTTGTACTGTGCTAGAAAAAATTCAATTTTCAGGCAAAAAAAATGCTAAAACACGTTTTTTTGGCCCAAAAAGTCGATTTGTACTGTGCTAGAAAAATTTCAATTTTCAGGCAAAAAAAATGCTAAAACACGTTTTTTTGGCCCAAAAAGTCGATTTGTACTGTGCTAGAAAAATTTCAATTTTCAGGCAAAAAAAATGCTAAAACACGTTTTTTTGGCCCAAAAAGTCGATTTGTACTGTGCTAGAAAAATTTCAATTTTCAGGCAAAAAAAATGCTAAAACACGTTTTTTTGGCCCAAAAAGTCGATTTGTACTGTGCTAGAAAAATTTCAATTTTCAGGCAAAAAAAATGCTAAAACACGTTTTTTGGCCCAAAAAGTCGATTTGTACTGTGCTAGAAAAATTTCAATTTTCAGGCAAAAAAAATGCAAAAACACGTTTTTTGGGCCCAAAAAGTCGATTTGTACAGTGCTAGAAAAAATTCAATTTTCAGGCAAAAAAAATGCTAAAACACGTTTTTTTGGCCCAAAAAGTCGATTTGTACTATGCTAGAAAAATTTCAATTTTCAGGCAAAAAAAATGCTAAAACACGTTTTTTTGGCCCAAAAAGTCGATTTGTACTGTGCTAGAAAAATTTCAATTTTCAGGCAAAAAAAATGCTAAAACACGTTTTTTTGGCCCAAAAAGTCGATTTGTACTGTGCTAGAAAAATTTCAATTTTCAGGCAAAAAAAATGCTAAAAACACGTTTTTTTGGCCCAAAAAGTCGATTTGTACTGTGCTAGAAAAAATTCAATTTTCAGGCAAAAAAAATGCTAAAACACGTTTTTTTGGCCCAAAAAGTCGATTTGTACTGTGCTAGAAAAATTTCAATTTTCAGGCAAAAAAAATGCTAAAACACGTTTTTTTGGCCCAAAAAGTCGATTTGTACTGTGCTAGAAAAAATTCAATTTTCAGGCAAAAAAAATGCTAAAACACGTTTTTTTGGCCCAAAAAGTCGATTTGTACTGTGCTAGAAAAATTTCAATTTTCAGGCAAAAAAAATGCTAAAACACGTTTTTTTGGCCCAAAAAGTCGATTTGTACTGTGCTAGAAAAATTTCAATTTTCAGGCAAAAAAAATTCTAAAACACGTTTTTTTGGCCCAAAAAGTCGATTTGTACTGTGCTAGAAAAATTTCAATTTTCAGGCAAAAAAAATGCTAAAACACGTTTTTTTTGGCCCAAAAAGTCGATTTGTACTGTGCTAGAAAAATTTCAATTTTCAGGCAAAAAAAATGCAAAAACACGTTTTTTTGGCCCAAAAAGTCGATTTGTACAGTGCTAGAAAAATTTCAATTTTCAGGCAAAAAAAATGCTAAAACACGTTTTTTTGGCCCAAAAAGTCGATTTGTACTGTGCTAGAAAAATTTCAATTTTCAGGCAAAAAAAATGCTAAAACACGTTTTTTTGGCCCAAAAAGTCGATTTGTACTGTGCTAGAAAAATTTCAATTTTCAGGCAAAAAAAATGCTAAAACACGTTTTTTGGGCCCAAAAAGTCGATTTGTACTGTACTAGAAAAATTTCAATTTTCAGGCAAAAAAAATGCTAAAACACGTTTTTTTGGCCCAAAAAGTCGATTTGTACTGTGCTAGAAAAAATTCAATTTTCAGGAAAAAAAAATGCTAAAACACGTTTTTTTGGCCCAAAAAGTCGATTTGTACTGTGCTAGAAAAAATTCAATTTTCAGGCAAAAAAAATGCTAAAACACGTTTTTTTGGCCCAAAAAGTCGATTTGTACTGTGCTAGAAAAATTTCAATTTTCAGGCAAAAAAAATGCTAAAACACGTTTTTTTGGCCCAAAAAGTCGATTTGTACTGTGCTAGAAAAATTTCAATTTTCAGGCAAAAAAAATGCTAAAACACGTTTTTTTGGCCCAAAAAGTCGATTTGTACTGTGCTAGAAAAATTTCAATTTTCAGGCAAAAAAAATGCTAAAACACGTTTTTTTGGCCCAAAAAGTCGATTTGTACTGTGCTAGAAAAATTTCAATTTTCAGGCAAAAAAAATGCTAAAACACGATTTTTTGGCCCAAAAAGTCGATTTGTACTGTGCTAGAAAAATTTCAATTTTCAGGCAAAAAAAATGCTAAAACACGTTTTTTTTTGGCCCAAAAAGTCGATTTGTACTGTGCTAGAAAAATTTCAATTTTCAGGCAAAAAAAATGCAAAAACACGTTTTTTTGGCCCAAAAAGTCGATTTGTACAGTGCTAGAAAAATTTCAATTTTCAGGCAAAAAAAATGCTAAAACACGTTTTTTTGGCCCAAAAAGTCGATTTGTACTGTGCTAGAAAAATTTCAATTTTCAGGCAAAAAAAATGCTAAAACACGTTTTTTTGGCCCAAAAAGTCGATTTGTACTGTGCTAGAAAAATTTCAATTTTCAGGCAAAAAAAATGCTAAAACACGTTTTTTTGGCCCAAAAAGTCGATTTGTACTGTGCTAGAAAAATGTCCATTTTCAGGCAAAAAAAATGCTAAAACACGTTTTTTTGGCCCAAAAAGTCGATTTGTACTGTGCTAGAAAAATTTCAATTTTCAGGCAAAAAAAATGCTAAAACACGTTTTTTCGGCCCAAAAAGTCGATTTGTACTGTGCTAGAAAAATTTCAATTTTCAGGCAAAAAAAATGCTAAAACACGTTTTTTTGGCCCAAAAAGTCGATTTGTACTGTGCTAGAAAAATTTCAATTTTCAGGCAAAAAAAATGCAAAAACACGTTTTTTTGGCCCAAAAAGTCGATTTGTACAGTGCTAGAAAAATTTCAATTTTCAGGCAAAAAAAATGCAAAAACACGTTTTTTTGGCCCAAAAAGTCGATTTGTACAGTGCTAGAAAAATTTCAATTGTCAGGCAAAAAAAATGCTAAAACACGTTTTTTTGGCCCAAAAAGTCGATTTGTACTGTGCTAGAAAAATTTCAATTTTCAGGCAAAAAAAATGCAAAAACACGTTTTTTTGGCCCAAAAAGTCGATTTGTACTGTGCTAGAAAAATTTCAATTTTCAGGCAAAAAAAATGCTAGAACACGTTTTTTTGGCCCAAAAAGTCGATTTGTACTGTGCTAGAAAAATTTCAATTTTCAGGCAAAAAAATGCTAAAACACGTTTTTTTGGCCCAAAAAGTCGATTTGTACTGTGCTAGAAAAATTTCAATTTTCAGGCAAAAAAAATGCTAAAACACGTTTTTTTGGCCCAAAAAGTCGATTTGTACTGTGCTAGAAAAATTTCAATTTTCAGGCAAAAAAAATGCAAAAACACGTTTTTTTGGCCCAAAAAGTCGATTGGTACTGTGCTAGAAAAATTTCAATTTTCAGGCAAAAAAAATGCTAAAACACGTTTTTTTGGCCCAAAAAGTCGATTTGTACTGTGCTAGAAAAATTTCAATTTTCAGGCAAAAAAAATGCTAAAACACGTTTTTTTGGCCCAAAAAGTCGATTTGTACTGTGCTAGAAAAAATTCAATTTTCAGGCAAAAAAAATGCTAAAACACGTTTTTTTGGCCCAAAAAGTCGATTTGTACTGTGGTAGAAAAATTTCAATTTTCAGGCAAAAAAAATGCTAAAACACGTTTTTTTGGCCCAAAAAGTCGATTAGTACTGTGCTAGAAAAATTTCAATTTTCAGGCAAAAAAAATGCTAAAACACGTTTTTTTGGCCCAAAAAGTCGATTTGTACTGTGCTAGAAAAATTTCAATTTTTTGGCAAAAAAAATGCTAAAACACGTTTTTTTGGCCCAAAAAGTCGATTTGTACTGTGCTAGAAAAAATTCAATTTTCAGGCAAAAAAAATGCTAAAACACGTTTTTTTGGCCCAAAAAGTCGATTTGTACTGTGCTAGAAAAATTTCAATTTTCAGGCAAAAAAAATGCTAAAACACGTTTTTTTGGCCCAAAAAGTCGATTTGTACTGTGCTAGAAAAATTTCAATTTTCAGGCAAAAAAAATGCTAAAACACGTTTTTTGGGCCCAAAAAGTCGATTTGTACAGTGCTAGAAAAATTTCAATTTTCAGGCAAAAAAAATGCTAAAACACGTTTTTTTGGCCCAAAAAGTCGATTTGTACTGTGCTAGAAAAATTTCAATTTTCAGGCAAAAAAAATGCTAAAACACGTTTTTTTGGCCCAAAAAGTCGATTTGTACTGTGCTAGAAAAATTTCAATTTTCAGGCAAAAAAAATGCTAAAACACGTTTTTTTGGCCCAAAAAGTCGATTTGTACTGTGCTAGAAAAATTTCAATTTTCAGGCAAAAAAAATGCTAAAACACGTTTTTTTGGCCCAAAAAGTCGATTTGTACTGTGCTAGAAAAATTTCAATTTTCAGGCAAAAAAAATGCTAAAACACGTTTTTTTGGCCCAAAAAGTCGATTTGTACTGTGCTAGAAAAATTTCAATGTTCAGGCAAAAAAAATGCTAAAACACGTTTTTTTGGCCCAAAAAGTCGATTTGTACTGTGCTAGAAAAAATTCAATTTTCAGGCAAAAAAAATGCTAAAACACGTTTTTTTGGCCCAAAAAGTCGATTTGTACTGTGCTAGAAAAATTTCAATTTTCAGGCAAAAAAAATGCTAAAACACGTTTTTTTGGCCCAAAAAGTCGATTTGTACTGTGCTAGAAAAATTTCAATTTTCAGGCAAAAAAAATGCTAAAACACGTTTTTTTGGCCCAAAAAGTCGATTTGTACTGTGCTAGAAAAATTTCAATTTTCAGGCAAAAAAAATGCTAAAACACGTTTTTTTGGCCCAAAAAGTCGATTTGTACTGTGCTAGAAAAATTTCAATTTTCAGGCAAAAAAAATGCAAAAACACGTTTTTTTGGCCCAAAAAGTCGATTTGTACAGTGCTAGAAAAATTTCAATTTTCAGGCAAAAAAAATGCTAAAACACATTTTTTTGGCCCAAAAAGTCGATTTGTACTGTGCTAGAAAAATTTCAATTTTCAGGCAAAAAAAATGCTAAAACACGTTTTTTTGGCCCAAAAAGTCGATTTGTACTGTGCTAGAAAAATTTCAATTTTCAGGCAAAAAAAATGCTAAAACACGTTTTTTTGGCCCAAAAAGTCGATTTGTACTGTGCTAGAAAAATTTCAATTTTCAGGCAAAAAAAATGCTAAAACACGTTTTTTTGGCCCAAAAAGTCGATTTGTACTGTGCTAGAAAAATTTCAATTTTCAGGCAAAAAAAATGCTAAAACACGTTTTTTTGGCCCAAAAAGTCGATTTGTACTGTGCTAGAAAAAATTCAATTTTCAGGCAAAAAAAATGCTAAAACACGTTTTTTTGGCCCAAAAAGTCGATTTGTACTGTGCTAGAAAAATTTCAATTTTCAGGCAAAAAAAATGCTAAAACACGTTTTTTGGGCCCAAAAAGTCGATTTGTACTGTGCTAGAAAAATTTCAATTTTCAGGCAAAAAAAATGCTAAAACACGTTTTTTTGGCCCAAAAAGTCGATTTGTACTGTGCTAGAAAAATTTCAATTTTCAGGCAAAAAAAATGCAAAAACACGTTTTTTTGGCCCAAAAAGTCGATTTGTACAGTGCTAGAAAAATTTCAATTTTCAGGCAAAAAAAATACAAAAACACGTTTTTTTGGCCCAAAAAGTCGATTTGTACAGTGCTAGAAAAATTTCAATTTTCAGGCAAAAAAAATGCAAAAACACGTTTTTTTGGCCCAAAAAGTCGATTTGTACAGTGCTAGAAAAATTTCAATTTTCAGGCAAAAAAAATGCTAAAACACTTTTTTTGGCCCAAAAAGTCGATTTGTACTGTGCTAGAAAAATTTCAATTTTCAGGCAAAAAAAATGCAAAAACACGTTTTTTTGGCCCAAAAAGTCGATTTGTACTGTGCTAGTTAAATTTCAATTTTCAGGCAAAAAAAATGCTAAAACACGTTTTTTTGGCCCAAAAAGTCGATTTGTACTGTGCTAGAAAAATTTCAATTTTCAGGCAAAAAAAATGCTAAAACACGTTTTTTGGGCCCAAAAAGTCGATTTGTACTGTGCTAGAAAAATTTCAATTTTCAGGCAAAAAAAATGCTAAAACACGTTTTTTTGGCCCAAAAAGTCGATTTGTACTGTGCTAGAAAAATTTCAATTTTCAGGCAAAAAAAATGCAAAAACACGTTTTTTTGGCCCAAAAAGTCGATTTGTACTGTGCTAGAAAAATTTCAATTTTCAGGCAAAAAAAATGCTAAAACACGTTTTTTTGGCCCAAAAAGTCGATTTGTACTGTGCTAGAAAAATTTCAATTTTCAGGCAAAAAAAATGCTAAAACACGTTTTTTTGGCCCAAAAAGTCGATTTGTACTGTGCTAGAAAAATTTCAATTTTCAGGCAAAAAAAATGCTAAAACACGTTTTTTTGGCCCAAAAAGTCGATTTGTACTGTGCTAGAAAAAATTCAATTTTCAGGCAAAAAAAATGCTAAAACACGTTTTTTTGGCCCAAAAAGTCGATTTGTACTGTGCTAGAAAAATTTCAATTTTCAGGCAAAAAAAATGCTAAAACACGTTTTTTTGGCCCAAAAAGTCGATTTGTACTGTGCTAGAAAAATTTCAATTTTCAGGCAAAAAAAATGCTAAAACACGTTTTTTTGGCCCAAAAAGTCGATTTGTACTGTGCTAGAAAAAATTCAATTTTCAGGCAAAAAAAATGCTAAAACACGTTTTTTTGGCCCAAAAAGTCGATTTGTACTGTGCTAGAAAAATTTCAATTTTCAGGCAAAAAAAAATGCTAAAACACGTTTTTTTGGCCCAAAAAGTCGATTTGTACTGTGCTAGAAAAATTTCAATTTTCTGGCAAAAAAAATGCTAAAACACGTTTTTTTGGCCCAAAAAGTCGATTTGTACTGTGCTAGAAAAAATTCAATTTTCAGGCAAAAAAAATGCTAAAACACGTTTTTTTGGCCCAAAAAGTCGATTTGTACTGTGCTAGAAAAATTTCAATTTTCAGGCAAAAAAAATGCTAAAACACGTTTTTTTGGCCCAAAAAGTCGATTTGTACTGTGCTAGAAAAATTTCAATTTTCAGGCAAAAAAAATGCTAAAACACGTTTTTTTGGCCCAAAAAGTCGATTTGTACTGTGCTAGAAAAAATTCAATTTTCAGGCAAAAAAAATGCTAAAACACGTTTTTTTGGCCCAAAAAGTCGATTTGTACTGTGCTAGAAAAATTTCAATTTTCAGGCAAAAAAAAATGCTAAAACACGTTTTTTTGGCCCAAAAAGTCGATTTGTACTGTGCTAGAAAAATTTCAATTTTCTGGCAAAAAAAATGCTAAAACACGTTTTTTTGGCCCAAAAAGTCGATTTGTACTGTGCTAGAAAAAATTCAATTTTCAGGCAAAAAAAATGCTAAAACACGTTTTTTTGGCCCAAAAAGTCGATTTGTACTGTGCTAGAAAAATTTCAATTTTCAGGCAAAAAAAATGCTAAAACACGTTTTTTTGGCCCAAAAAGTCGATTTGTACTGTGCTAGAAAAATTTCAATTTTCAGGCAAAAAAAATGCTAAAACACGTTTTTTTGGCCCAAAAAGTCGATTTGTACTGTGCTAGAAAAAATTCAATTTTCAGGCAAAAAAAATGCTAAAACACGTTTTTTTGGCCCAAAAAGTCGATTTGTACTGTGCTAGAAAAATTTCAATTTTCAGGCAAAAAAAAATGCTAAAACACGTTTTTTTGGCCCAAAAAGTCGATTTGTACTGTGCTAGAAAAATTTCAATTTTCTGGCAAAAAAAATGCTAAAACACGTTTTTTTGGCCCAAAAAGTCGATTTGTACTGTGCTAGAAAAATTTCAATTTTCAGGCAAAAAAAATGCTAAAACACGTTTTTTCTTTGCTTCACTTACACTTTATCTAATTGATTTCTTCTCGTTCTTTCACTCCTGCTCTACCCAATTATAGTTTAATTCACTTCAGAATCAGTGCAATATATTTACCTAATTTTTCATTTGAGAAAAATAATAAAATAAAACTGACTGACTGCCTCACTGATAGACTAGGTGAGAAAGTGACTTATGACTGATTTACTTACTGTCTGACTGACTTATGACAGGGTGACCGACTGATTAAGAAAGTGACTAATCATTGTAAGAGGTTATCAAGTTAGTTCACTTGCCCCACTCTCCATTTCTTTGATTTATACAGATTCCTCCAAATTATTCCAAGCAACAGGACACCATAATTTTTATTAATCTGGTCCCGTTTCTGGGTATACTTTGGAGGAATCAAGGCACTCCAATGTACCAAATGTATACTACAGTATCTTCTTAAATAGAGTTTGTATTGTTGGTGAATTTGGAAGGTCTCTGATTCTTCCAAACTATGCCACAAAACAGATCCCCCTATTAATACTATTGAATGCGTTTGTATGTTTTCTGGCATAGATAGGAGGAATCAGTAGTCTTCTAATTCACCAACAATAAAATAATCTCCCCCTAACTTCCCCATGAGGAAAATAATTAAATAACGAATGATAACATCACAATATATTCACATATATATTTATACAGTATGTCTTTCTTTCTATACAACCAATAATCAATGGGGAATCTGTTTCCTGGCATAGTTTGGAGGAATCAGTGTGAGGTTATTGATTCCTCCAAAATATACAACAACAAAACAGATGATCAAAACCAATGCAATCTACTTCAGGCTTAAGTTTTGAGAAGAAAAGAATACCGAAGCCTTCAATGTCTGAGAGCTACTGATTCCTCCAAACTGTACTATAAAACAGATTCCCCATTCGTATAGTGAGTGATCCTGTTTCCTGGTATAGTTTGGAGGATTCAATACTCTCTAATTTGACCATAGGAGAGTATATATCCCATTATTAAAATATTATGACATATACAATAAAGTTAAATAAATATGAAAAATATAATAATGAACAAGGTTAGTCTGGAGCAAGTGATTCCTCCAAAGTATTCCAAGCAACATGCCATCAATATTTTCATCAATCTGGTTCTGTTTTCTGGCATATTTTGGAGGAATCAAGGAGCTCCAAAGAACTAAAAGTATCCTGTCCATTTAAATATGGTACTTAAGGTTAGGTTAGGGTGTGAGACTAGATAATCATAAGCAGCTTTATCAATGGTTTATCATAATGACTAATAGAGATACAGTAATACCTTAATGAGTGTGTGTGTGTGTGTGTGTCTATAAGTTTGATCACTGTATAATAATTTAATCAGCCAATTTAATTTTCAGTAAGTAGTTTAATAATTACAACCACTGTATAATTAATAAGTCACCAAATTTAATAGTGTGTAAGTACTGTAGTTTGATAGTTACAATCTCTGTATAATAATTGAGTGTACAAATTCATTAAAACATTACAGTAATAAGTCATTGAGGCACCTAATTTTCATTTGTTTGTCTGTTTACAAATCACTTCAAACAGCTGTGAATTTGGTCCTAGATTATCTTTACTCTTTATCTCTTCTATGAGAAATAAAAGTCAGCTTAAGGGTGAATCTCATGTTGGTGAGTTAGAGGGCTAACATACTGATTCCTCTTAATTATACTGTACCAGGATACAAGTGACATCAGTGTTACATACTATAGTCCTATTTCATGAAGGCAAAATGCTAGTGCTTGGATAATCCCGTAAACAATGCGTATCTGTTAACTCTATCATTCTAAATAACAAGAATCATATCCTTCCCTATGAATTTCTAATTTTGTAAATTCTCTGCACATTTCAATTTTATAATAAAAAAGGTACAGTTATATTTTGTGAATAATTCTGATTTTGAGAACCAAAATGATAAAAACCACATCTGGTTTGACAATGCCGATATTCCGCCATTGTCAGCAGTTGGCGCCAGGCAAGCCGTCATGTGTTAAGTGTGATCGTCAGGGTCAACTGGACACTTGGTATGGTCAATAGAACTGAGATTCACCATAATTGAAATTATTACAAATTATATTAACTAAGAACACAGTTGGTAGTCAGCCTCAGGAATTGGTACACAGAGCAATGGTTGGCACTGGTTACATACTATAGGCATTGTTCTGTTGACTGATTTATGTATTAACCAAATAACATGACTAGAAAAGTTTGGTGGTAGGAAATTAAGGTACTGTACTAAATTTTCTAGTTGTTATGAACCTTTGATGTCACAGTGGTGTATAAGAATTTCTGAGGCTGACTATACATAGAGCCACAACCCACTGTTTAATATCCCAACCAAGAAAAAAATGAAGTGAATTTGATGTACAATACATTCAACTTTATGTACTGTATTGTGATAGTACTTTACTAGTACAGTATATAATTAGTGCTTGTTTTTCAGTAGAGTTTTTAAGCACACAATTTAGTAACCCTGAAGTAAAAACCCAGCAACTTGACTCCACTTCATTTGTTTTGGTTGGGTCAGAAAGAAATTAATATGAATGCACATGTACACAGTAAAATACTAGTAATACATACATACAGTATACTGTTCCAGAAGATGACAAAAATATTGCAACCTTCACTAAGTACAATAGGAACAAAATAAGTATAAGAAATAGTACAGTAAGAACTGTTTATGTTTATGTATAAATTGGAATATCAATACCACTGGAATGAACAAATACATAATAATATGGTACATAACAACTACAGGATACAGCACTAAATCATTATTACAATACAGTACAAAGAGAGGATGCAATACTAAATTTATATTATATTACAGTATAATGCTTTCACAAAGGACAACACACACACACAGTCACTCCCAGGCTCCAGGGGTCATTGTCACACCACAAATGATAACAAACATTATACTGAGCAGACCTGAGGTAAAATAATAATATTATTGTATGTTTAACAACCATGATAACACAATATGGTTTGTATAGGGCCATATGCAGGAATATTGATGGTGTTGACAATGGTGTGGTACTGGTACAATGACTCCATATACACACAACAGAACCATCGTATTGGTACCATGCCATCGTCAACACAACGGATATTCTTGCATATGGACCACAGTTCCATCATGGAGCACATACAACCCCTTGCCTGTATCCTGATTCCTGGCACAAAGCTTAGAATACTTCACCACTAAGTTACAAGTTACATTTTCTACATACTGTAGGTGTGGTTGAATATATGGATCATATGCAAGAATATCTGTGGTGTTGACAATGGCATGGTAACGGTATGATGGCTCTTTGGTTTGTGTATATAGTTATCATACTGGTACCACACCATCATCAACACCATGAATATTATTGCCTACGAGCCCAAGGACTAACGAGAGACATTTATGATGGAATTCCCAGAAGAGGCCAACGTTCCACTTGCTCAGAGGTGATGTGGTGCTGATGTTACTGGCAGTAGAATGTATGTGTACAATTGACTAAATATTACACAAAAACATTGTTCTCTCTCCCTCACACACATGCTCAATATCATTCATTCGTGTTTATATTACATCAAAACTCTGCTCTCTCTCTCTGATTCACTCATACTCAATATCATTCTTGCCATGTTAACATTACACCATAACACTGCTCTCTCATTCACACATTCACTCATACTTAACATCATTCTTTCATTCATGTCTTGTTAATCTTGCACTCAAACGGGACTTAGTTCACATAGCCATACATAGAGTTTGTTGTGGGTCACCAACCTCTAGAACACACACATATCTTCTGCCTTCACCTCACCTTGATATCCACTTCAGAAGCTTCTCTTCATGTTTATCCCTACAAAATTAGAAATATCATTAGCATACTCTTTAATGTATTATGGCATGTATTCATCATTAATATAGATATTCCAACAAAGAATTAAGAGGACTATTGATGACAGACATGTAATACTAAATATACAGTGAGTATGCTTTGATGTTAAATAAATAATTACCATATAGCTTAAATTTGTTCATAGCTGTAGCCCTCAAAGGTGTGATGTCTTAACATTTAGTAGTTTACAATAATATATTGAATAGTATTTGAAGAATAGCTGGACAGTTAAAGAGGACTGTGATCAAGTCAGAAAATTGAAGGCAAGAGAGTCTATCAATCACTGCCATAAAAACTTTTGGTACATTAGAGCACCTTGATTCCTCCAAAGTTTATATACCAGGAAACAGGACCAGCATAACAAAAATAATGGTAGCCTGTTGCTTGGAATAGTTTGGAGGAATGATTTACTCTAGATTTATCAACAACAAACTAACCCCATAAACATACCCAGAGTTTCCTGAGAGCAACGACGGTGGTGTTGTGGAGGGTTGGACCGACGAGTGGGTTCATTTGGTGCATGTAACAACACAGCCAACTGCAAGAGGTTAAAACACACATGAATTACTTGCTGCTGTACCACATTGAATAATTTTCTACATAATACCAACAAAGTGCCAGATCAACATACAGTACATACCTTGAGTCTTCCTTTCGGTATGGGTGAGTACCGTACTATACTATTTTCTATGAATCTGTGTATAGTAAACCCTCATCATCCACAATTTTCTATAAATCGGTGTTCAGTAAAACCCTATTATCTCCTATTTTATTTTAATCTGTGAACGGTAAACCCTCATCATCCACTATTTTCTATGAATCTGTGTACAGTAAACCTTTATCATCTACTGGGTTTATGGGTGTGTAATGTACAAAAAGGGTTTACCATACAGATTCATTATAAATAATGCAAAATGAGGCATTAAGGTATGAAGAGATAATATATAAAAGGTGGTATATAATGATGATATACATAGGTGATACCAATACTAAAAAACAAATACAGAATTAATTAATATAAACAATAATGACATGACATGCACCAAAATATATGCAAGATTTTAGAGTCCTACAACTAGTTATTGTTATAGTTTTAGTTCTGGTATCTATATCTGATGAGATACTCTCCCGAACGTCAGCCAGGCAAGCCCAACTCCCCACCATGATACCCATCCATGGCAGAAACCCCTGAGTAACATATACAGTTTGAAACTCTCGGACATGGGCAAGGCTCGATCTGCCGACCTCACGGATGCGAGGCCGACACTTTATCACTGTACTAGCCAGGGGCAATAAATTATAACATCTCATGCACCTAAAAATATGTAAGACTGTTGAGCGTCTACTTACAATAACCAACAGGATACTGCCGTTATGATGAGGACACACTGCGTCAAACTGGAAGTATGAGAACCAATGTTATATAAACTAACAATACATTACACTGGGGGGGTAAGATCCTGAGTACCGGGTGTAACTGTTTATTTCAACACTAATGATTTATATTTGTTCTATGTTATGGTAATATTTTTGTTAGCTGTTTCCTGATTTTATCCAAGAATATTAACCCCGATAGTAGGGGAGGGCATGAAATATATCAGGGAAAGAGAGGGGTTGAGATACGGCTATGAAGATGAACGTCGGCCATGTAAACATAATAGAGAAACAAGATGGTTTGTATCCTTGCTTGTGATTGGTTGTATGTCATGACGTCATCGGCCTAGGCAGCCATGACGTCACGACCTGCTCAGCCAATAGCATTACACCATGTATTTACACCCGCTTATTTACACCCGCTTATTTTACACCCAAGTCCTATCACATCAAATGTATGTGATGTATATTGATATTATGAAATAAGTAAAGGAAATACAAAATTGGATATAAATTAAAAATGTAGAAAAAAATAATTTGAAAGTAACAAAACAAAATATACCCCTGTTTTGTCGTATTTAACATTTTTACACCCAGTTAAATTTAATATCCTATATACACGTACTTCCTCTTAATTACGAGAACTCCGTCTCTATGTTTTGAATTCTATATTGCATTTCATACATATATTATTTTATGAAATTGAGTAGAAATAACTGTTAATTAACATTACCTTACCTGACCTGACCTAACCGAAACTGGGAGGGGGCAGACTACCGGGACCTAACCTGGGCAGACTACCGGGACCTAACCTGGACAGACTACCGGGACCTAACCTGGGCAAACTACCGGGACCTAACCTGGGCAGACTACCGGGACCTAACCTGGACAGACTACCGGGACCTAACCTGGACAGATTACCGGGACCTAACCTGGGCAGACTACCGGGACCTAACCTGGACAGACTACCGGGACCTAACCTGGGCAAACTACCGGGACCTAACCTGGGCAGACTACCGGGACCTAACCTGGGCAGACTACCGGGACGTAACCAGGAAAAAATATACAGTAGAAATTAGTCAGACCTCACCTGACCTGACCTAACCTAATCTGAACTGGGACACACTACCGGGACCTAACCTAACCTAATCTGGACTGGGACACACTACCGGGACCTGACCTAACCTAATCTGGACTGGGACACACTACCGGGACCTAACATGGGCAGACTACAGGGACCTAACTATAAGAGGTAACTACTGTTATGCAGCATTTGCAGAAGAAATGGTATATAGAAAAGTGGTTTGTAATAATGAAATATAAACACTGGTAATAGTAACATTTTTGATATCGAGTTGTGGCAACTTGTAAAAATATTCCCATTATTATGTATTAAAATTATTACCTAAGTTAGTTTTAGAAAGGCGGTTGCGCGTATTTTACCGAAAAGTGTGTTAGAATGGTGCAAAATAGTGAATAATGATACTAATATATACAATATAGTGAACCCAGGTTTTCTGTAAATTTACCATAGTATTATAATTATTGTTGTTTTTATCTTTCATTTACTGATAACTTTGTAACTTTGTATATGTTGTGTTTGTATGTACTGTAACACCAGCAGGGCCACGCATCGCCACGGGTTCTCTAGTTACTTGATAACAACTATATTATATATATTTTAAGTTTTTTTTTTTTTTTTTCTAACTTGTTGTGTTGAGTTGATGATGATGGGTGAGAAATATTGCCTTTCCAACAGCACTCCTCTTTTGTATCGTTAATATTATGTTATTAGTGTTTAGTATAATTTATAGTACAGAGGCTGGTTTTTTTTTTTATCTATTAGTTTCTAGATTTTCCTGTATTTTTTGTGTTGTCATAATAATGGCACCTTATGGCGGTGAACGTCAGAGGGAGTACAAGCCTAATATTGTTTTCACTCCAATTAAGCCTTATTTATTTCATATTAATACATTTTATTATGATTGCAATATTTATGTAACGTTCTACAACATATTTTCATTGCAGAGGGATAATGTAGAGAAATGCTAATAAGACTTGCTGATAACATTTCGGGAGTTTACCAAACCTCCAAACGATATTAATTAATCAATATTATTTATAGGGGCCTGCTGGTATTATTATTCTGCATTGAAAATATGATTCAATGTAGAACATCACATAAATATTGTAATCATGATAAAATTTATTAATATGAAATAAATAAGGCTTCTTTGGTGGGAAAACAATATTAGGCTTGCAGTCCCTCTGAAGTTCACCGCTATTTGACAACACAAATTTTTATTAGTATTCATTGTACTTCACTGAGATCACACACTAAATCATATACTAATAATAAATAAATAATCAAGCCCCATTTCCCCACTCAGTAGTTAGGCTACACTTGCATATAGTACACGTAGTTCTTTAAATATTACAAGAGTTTGTTTATTTCATGGAATACCAAAGAAAAGATTATTATTTTACACCAAAAAGTATTTTCTACAAGTTTTGTAATTAAATTATGATATTAAAGAAAAGATTATTTTACACCTTACGGTAAGCAATATGTCGGCCACCAGTAACAAGTATTTAAAATGTATTTAGGGAATTTTGATCCAATATTACGAATTTTCAAACTTATTTTAGTGAATTGACGTTTTGAACTAGTGGGAACACTCCGTCTAGGTGTAGTATATTCGGGATGGGTGTAGTATAGAGGGAAGTAGGGGGAAATGAGCCCGCTCGGTGGGGGAAATTGAAATTTCAGCTGGGCTCGCTATCCAACACAGCCGTGGACTGTCACATTACTATAATACCCCACAGAGTTGCCACTTTTGAAAACAGAAATTCCCACAGATTTTACCTCATTTCTCACACAGATTCACACAGATTTTGTTATTCTTCACACAAAATTCACACAAAGCAATAAATTTATTATAAATAAAAAAAACGTAGATAGTTTCTGTTCATTATGTGATCGTATGCTAAACATAAAAATGCTTCAAACTATTTTTAATTGTTCACAATTATTTCATGTGAAAAGTTAGAAAAGTAATAAACTAGGTGTTGCCCTTTTTGTCTGTACATAACAGATTAATATAATAAAAAATGATGAGCTCATTACAATAATTAGCCTACAGGTCACCACTGATATTAGATTCAAAATAAACAGTTAATCATTTTCATATCAGCTGGAACATTTCATTCCATCATTTACATTTGTATTTTATAGTAAACTTGGTGCATCACTTAAAATTCTAATGCAACCAATACATCCTCCTCGGCCACATCTTCATTGGTTGCAAGAATCTTTGCCCCAAAATTTCTTACCATCAAACTGAGTTTG
>JAWZYT010002168.1:0-27500 GCA_034508575.1 Petrolisthes manimaculis | reverse complement strand
TGGCGAGTAATGAGTGGCGAGTGGCGAGTAATGAGTGGCGAGTGGTGAGTAATGAGTGGCGAGTAATGAGTGGCAAGTGGCAAGTAATGAGTGGCGAATAATGAATGGCGAGTAATGAGTGGCGAGTAATGAGTGGCGTTTGGCGAGTAATGAGTGGCGAGTAATGAGTGGCGAGTGGCGAGTAATGAGTGGCGAGTGGCAAGTGTTGAATGGCAAGTAATGAGTGGCGAGTAATGAGTGGTGAGTGGCGAGTGGCGAGTAATGAGTGGCGAGTAATGAGTGGCGAGTGGCGAGTAATGAGTGGCGAGTGGCGAGTAATGAGTGGCGAGTAATGAGTGGCGAGTAATGAGTAATGAGTGGCAAGTAATGAGTGGGAGTAATGAGTGGCGAGTAATGAGTGGCGAGTGGCGAGTAATGAGTGGTGAGTGGCGAGTAATGAGTGGCGAGTGGCGAGTAATGAGTGGCGAGTGGCAAGTAATGAGTAGCGAGTAATGAGTGGCGAGTAATGAGTGGCGAGTAATGAGTGGCAAGTGGCAAGTGGCGAGTAATGAGTGGCGAGTAATGAGTGGCGAGTGGCAAGTGGCGAGTAATGAGTGGCAAGTGGCGAGTGGCGAGTAATGAGTGGCGAGTAATGAGTGGCGAGTGGCGAGTAATGAGTGGCGAGTGGCAAGTGGCGAGTAATGAGTGACGAGAAATGAGTGGTGAGTGGTGAGTAATGAGTGGCAAGTGGCGAGTAATGATTGGCGAGTGGCGAGTGGCGAGTAATGAGTGGTGAGTGGCGAGTAATGAGTGGTGAGTAATGAGTGGCGAGTGGCGAGTAATGAGTGGCAAGTAATGAGTGGTGAGTAATGAGTGGCGAGTAATGAGTGGCAAGTAATGAGTGGCGAGTAATGAGTGGCGAGTAATGAGTGGTGAGTAATGAGTGGCAAGTAATGAGTGGCGAGTAATGAGTGGCAAGTAATGAGTGGCAAGTAATGAGGGGCGAGTAAAGAGTGGCGAATGGCGAGTAATGAGTGGCGAGTGGCGAGTAATGAGTGGCCAGTAATGAGTGGCGAGTAATGAGTGGCGAGTAATGAGTGGCGAGTGGCGAGTGGGGAGTGGCGAGTGATGAGTAATGAGTGGCGAGTGGCGAGTGGCGATAATTAGTGGCGAGTGGGGAGTAATGAGTGGCGAGTAATGAGTGGCGAGTAATTAGTGGCGAGTGGCGAGTAATGAGTTTCGAGTGGCGAGTGGCGAGTAACGAGTGGCGAGTAATGAGTGGCGAGTAATGAGTGGCGAGTAATGAGTGGCGAGTGGCGAGTAATGAGTTTCGAGTGGCGAGTGGCAAGTAATGAGTGGCGAGTGGCGAGTAATGAGTGGCGAGTGATGAGTGGCGAGTAATGAGTGGCGAGTAATGAGTGGCGAGTAATGAGTGACAAGTAATGAGTGGTGAGTAATGAGTGGCGAGTGGCGAGTAATGAGTAGCGAGTAATGAGTGGCGAGTGGCAAGTAATGAGTGGCAAGTAATGAGTGGTGAGTAATGGGTGGCGAGTGTTGAGTGGTGAGTAATGAGTGGCGAGTGGCGAGTAATGAGTGGCAAGTAATGAGTGGCAAGTATTGAGTAGCGAGTGGCGAGTAATGAGTGGCGAGTGGCGAGTAATGAGTGGCGAGTAATGAGTGGCGAGTAATGAGTAATGAGTGGCAAGTAATGAGTGGCGAGTGTTGAGTGGCGAGTAATGAGTGGCGAGTAATGAGTGGCGAGTAAAGAGTGGCGAGTGGCGAGTAATGAGTGGCGAGTAATGAGTGGCGAGTAATGAGTGGCAATTGGCGAGTGGCGAGTAATGAGTGGTGAGTGGCGAGTAACGAGTGGCGAGTGGTGAGTAAAGAGTGGCGAGTGGCGAGTAATGAGTGGCGAGTAATGAGTGGCGAGTAATGAGTGGCGAGTGGCGAGTAATGAGTTTCAAGTGGCGAGTGGTGAGTGGCGAGTAACGAGTGGCGAGTAATGAGTGGTGAGTAATGAGTGGCGAGTAATGAGTGGCGAGTAATGAGTGGCGAGTAATGAGTGGCGAGTAATGAGTGGCGAGTGGCGAGTAATGATTGGCCAGTAATGAGTGGCGAGTAATGAGTGGCGAGTATTGAGTGGCGAGTGGCGAGTGGGGAGTGCAAATGATGAGTAATGAGTGGTGAGTGGCGAGTAGTGAGTGGCGAGTGGCGAGTGGCGAGTAATTAGTGGCGAGTGGCAAGTGGCGAGTAATGAGTGGTGAGTAATGAGTGGCGAGTGGCGAGTAATGAGTTTCGAGTGGCGAGTGGCGAGTGGCGAGTAACGAGTGGCGAGTAATGAGTGGCGAGTAATGAGTGGCGAGTAATGAGTGGCAAGTGGCGAGTAATGAGTGGCGAGTGGCGAGTAATGAGTTTCGAGTGGCGAGTGGCGAGTAATGAGTGGCGAGTGGCGAGTAATGAGTGGCGAGTAATGAGTGGCGAGTAATGAGTGGCGAGTAATGAGTGGTGAGTGGCGAGTAATGAGTGGCAAGTGGTGAGTGGCGAGTAATGAATGGCGAGTAATGAGTGGCGAGTGGCAAGTAATGAGTGGCAAGTAATGAGTGGTGAGTAATGGGTGGCGAGTGTTGAGTGGCGAGTAATGAGTGGCGAGTGGCGAGTGGCAAGTAATGAGTAGCAAGTAATGAGTGGCGAGTATTGAGTGGCGAGTAATGAGTGGCGAGTAATGAGTGGCGAGTAATGAGTAATGAGTGGCAAGTAATGAGAGGCGAGTGTTGAGTGGCGAGTAATGAGTGGCGAGTAATGAGTGGCGAGTAATGAGTGGCGAGTGGCGAGTAATGAGTGGAGAGTAATGAGTGGCGAGTAATGAGTGGCGAGTGGCGAGTAATGAGTGGCGAGTGGCGAGTAATGAGTGGCGAGTAATGAGTGGCGAGTGGCGAGTGGGGAGTGGCGAGTGGCGAGTAATGAGTGGTGAGTGGCGAGTAATGAGTGGCAAGTGGCGAGTGGCAAGTAAAGAGTGGCGAGTGGCGAGTAATGAGTGGCGAGTGGCGGGTAATGAGTTTCGAGTGGCGAGTGGCGAGTAACGAGTGGCGAGTAATGAGTGGCGAGTAATGAATGGAGAGTAATGAGTGGCGAGTGGCGAGTATTGAGTGGCGAGTAATGAGTGGCGAGTAATGAATGGCGAGTAATGAGTGGCGAGTAATGAGTGGCGAGTAATGAGTGGCGAGTAATGAGTGGTGAGTAGCGAGTAATGAGTGGCAAGTGGCGAGTAATGAGTGGCGAGTAATGAGTGGCGAGTGGCAAGTAATGAGTGGCAAGTAATGAGTGGTGAGTAATGGGTGGCGAGTGTTGAGTGGCGAGTAATGAGTGGCGAGTGGCGAGTGGCGAGTAATGAGTGGCGAGTATTGAGTGGCGAGTGGCGAGTAATGAGTTGCGAGTGGCGAGTGGCGAGTAATGAGTGGCGAGTAATGAGTGGCGAGTAATGAGTGGCGAGTAATGAGTAATGAGTGGCAAGTAATGAGTGGCGAGTATTGAGTGGCGAGTAATGAGTGGCGAGTAATGAGTGGCGAGTAATGAGTGGCGAGTAATGAGTGGCGAGTAATGAGTGGCGAGTAATGAGTGGCGAGTGGCGAGTAATGAGTGGCAAGTGGCGAGTGGCGAGTAATGAGTGGCGAGTAATGAGTGGCGAGTGGCAAGTAATGAGTGGCAAGTAATGAGTGGTGAGTAATGGGTGGCGAGTGTTGAGTGGCGAGTAATGAGTGGCGAGTGGCGAGTGGCGAGTGGCGAGTAATGAGTGGCGAGTATTGAGTGGCGAGTGGCGAGTAATGAGTTGCGAGTGGCGAGTAATGAGTGGCGAGTAATGAGTGGCGAGTAATGAGTGGCGAGTAATGAGTAATGAGTGGCAAGTAATGAGTGGCGAGTGTTGAGTGGCGAGTAATGAGTGGCGAGTAATGAGTGGCGAGTGGTGAGTAATGAGTGGCGAGTGGCGAGTAATGAGTGGCGAGTAATGAGTGGCGAGTAATGAGTGGCAAGTGGCGAGTAGGGAGTGGCAAGTGGCGAGTAATGAGTGGTGAGTGGCGAGTAACGAGTGGCGAGTGGTGAGTAAAGAGTGGCGAGTGGCGAGTAATGAGTGGCGAGTAATGAGTGGCGAGTAATGAGTGGCGAGTGGCGAGTAATGAGTTTCAAGTGGCGAGTGGCGAGTGGCGAGTAACGAGTGGCGAGTAATGAGTGGTGAGTAATGAGTGGCGAGTAATGAGTGGCGAGTAATGAGTGGCGAGTAATGAGTGGCAAGTAAAGAGTGGCGAATGGCGAGTAATGAGTGGCGAGTGGCGAGTAATGAGTGGCCAGTAATGAGTGGCGAGTAATGAGTGGCGAGTAATGAGTGGCGAGTGGCGAGTGGGGAGTGCAAATGACGAGTAATGAGTAGTGAGTGGCGAGTAGTGAGTGGCGAGTAGTGAGTGGCGAGTGGCGATTGGCGAGTAATTAGTGGCGAGTGGCAAGTGGCGAGTAATGAGTGGCGAGTAATGAGTGGCGAGTAATGAGTGGCGAGTGGCGAGTAATGAGTTTCGAGTGGCAAGTGGCGAGTGGCGAGTAACGAGTGGCGAGTAATGAGTGGCGAGTAATGAGTGGCGAGTAATGAGTGGCGAGTAATGAGTGGCAAGTGGCGAGTAATGAGTGGCGAGTGGCGAGTAATGAGTTTCGAGTGGCGAGTGGCGAGTAATGAGTGGCGAGTGGCAAGTAATGAGTGGCGAGTAATGAGTGGCGAGTGGCGAGTAATGAGTTTCGAGTGGCGAGTGGCGAGTAAGGACTGGCGAGTGGCGAGTGGCGAGTAATGAGTGGCGAGTAATGAGTGGCAAGTGGCGAGTGGCGAGTAATGAGTGGCGAGTAATGAGTGGCGAGTGGCAAGTAATGAGTGGCAAGTAATGAGTGGTGAGTAATGAGTGGCGAGTGTTGAGTGGCGAGTAATGAGTGGCGAGTGGCGAGTGGCGAGTAATGAGTGGCGAGTATTGAGTGGCGAGTGGCGAGTAATGAGTTGCGAGTGGCGAGTGGCGAGTAATGAGTGGCGAGTAATGAGTGGCGAGTAATGAGTGGTGAGTGGCGAGTAATGAGTGGCAAGTGGCGAGTGGCGAGTAATGAGTGGCGAGTAATGAGTGGCGAGTGGCAAGTAATGAGTGGCAAGTAATGAGTGGTGAGTAATGGGTGGCGAGTGTTGAGTGGCGAGTAATGAGTGGCAAGTGGCGAGTGGCGAGTGGCGAGTAATGAGTGGCGAGTATTGAGTGGCGAGTGGCGAGTAATGAGTTGCGAGTGGCGAGTAATGAGTGGCGAGTAATGAGTGGCGAGTAATGAGTGGCGAGTAATTAGTAATGAGTGGCAAGTAATGAGTGGCGAGTGTTGAGTGGCGAGTAATGAGTGGCGAGTAATGAGTGGCGAGTGGCGAGTAATGAGTGGCGAGTGGCGAGTGGCGAGTGGCGAGTAATGAGTGGCGAGTAATGAGTGGCAAGTAATGAGTGGCAAGTGGCGAGTAGGGAGTGGCGAGTGGCGAGTAATGAGTGGTGAGTGGCGAGTAATGAGTGGCGAGTGGTGAGTAAAGAGTGGCGAGTGGCGAGTAATGAGTGGCGAGTAATGAGTGGTGAGTAATGAGTGGCGAGTGGCGAGTAATGAGTTTCAAGTGGCGAGTGGCGAGTGGCGAGTAACGAGTGGCGAGTAATGAGTGGTGAGTAATGAGTGGCGAGTAATGAGTGGCGAGTAATGAGTGGCGAGTAATGAGTGGCGAGTAAAGAGTGGCGAATGGCGAGTAATGAGTGGCGAGTGGCGAGTAATGAGTGGCCAGTAATGAGTGGCGAGTAATGAGTGGCGAGTAATGAGTGGCGAGTGGCGAGTGGGGAGTGCAAATGACGAGTAATGAGTGGTGAGTGGCGAGTAGTGAGTGGCGAGTGACGATTGGCGAGTAATTAGTGGCGAGTGGCAAGTGGCGAGTAATGAGTGGCGAGTAATGAGTGGCGAGTAATGAGTGGCGAGTGGCGAGTAATGAGTTTCGAGTGGCGAGTGGCGAGTAACGAGTGGCGAGTAATGAGTGGCGAGTAATGAGTGGCGAGTAATGAGTGGCGAGTAATGAGTGGCAAGTGGCGAGTAGGGAGTGGCAAGTGGCGAGTAATGAGTGGTGAGTGGCGAGTAACGAGTGGCGAGTGGTGAGTAAAGAGTGGCGAGTGGCGAGTAATGAGTGGCGAGTAATGAGTGGCGAGTAATGAGTGGCGAGTGGCGAGTAATGAGTTTCAAGTGGCGAGTGGCGAGTGGCGAGTAACGAGTGGCGAGTAATGAGTGGTGAGTAATGAGTGGCGAGTAATGAGTGGCGAGTAATGAGTGGCGAGTAATGAGTGGCGAGTAAAGAGTGGCGAATGGCGAGTAATGAGTGGCGAGTGGCGAGTAATGAGTGGCCAGTAATGAGTGGCGAGTAATGAGTGGCGAGTAATGAGTGGCGAGTGGCGAGTGGGGAGTGCAAATGACGAGTAATGAGTAGTGAGTGGCGAGTAGTGAGTGGCGAGTGGCGATTGGCGAGTAATTAGTGGCGAGTGGCAAGTGGCGAGTAATGAGTGGCGAGTAATGAGTGGCGAGTAATGAGTGGCGAGTGGCGAGTAATGAGTTTCGAGTGGCGAGTGGCGAGTGGCGAGTAACGAGTGGCAAGTAATGAGTGGCGAGTAATGAGTGGCGAGTAATGAGTGGCGAGTAATGAGTAGCAAGTGGCGAGTAATGAGTGGCGAGTGGCGAGTAATGAGCTTCGAGTGGCGAGTGGCGAGTAATGAGTGGCGAGTGGCAAGTAATGAGTGGCGAGTAATGAGTGGCGAGTGGCGAGTAATGAGTTTCGAGTGGCGAGTGGCGAGTAATGACTGGCGAGTGGCGAGTGGCGAGTAATGAGTGGCGAGTAATGAGTGGCAAGTGGCGAGTGGCGAGTAATGAGTGGCGAGTAATGAGTGGCGAGTGGCAAGTAATGAGTGGCAAGTAATGAGTGGTGAGTAATGAGTGGCGAGTGTTGAGTGGCGAGTAATGAGTGGCGAGTGGCGAGTGGCGAGTAATGAGTGGCGAGTATTGAGTGGCGAGTGGCGAGTAATGAGTTGCGAGTGGCGAGTGGCGAGTAATGAGTGGCGAGTAATGAGTGGCGAGTAATGAGTGGCGAGTAATGAGTGGTGAGTGGCGAGTAATGAGTGGCAAGTGGCGAGTGGCGAGTAATGAGTGGCGAGTAATGAGTGGCGAGTGGCAAGTAATGAGTGGCAAGTAATGAGTGGTGAGTAATGGGTGGCGAGTGTTGAGTGGCGAGTAATGAGTGGCAAGTGGCGAGTGGCGAGTGGCGAGTAATGAGTGGCGAGTATTGAGTGGCGAGTGGCGAGTAATGAGTTGCGAGTGGCGAGTAATGAGTGGCGAGTAATGAGTGGCGAGTAATGAGTGGCGAGTAATGAGTAATGAGTGGCAAGTAATGAGTGGCGAGTGTTGAGTGGCGAGTAATGAGTGGCGAGTAATGAGTGGCGAGTGGCGAGTAATGAGTGGCGAGTGGCGAGTGGCGAGTGGCGAGTAATGAGTGGCGAGTAATGAGTGGCAAGTAATGAGTGGCAAGTGGCGAGTAGGGAGTGGCGAGTGGCGAGTAATGAGTGGTGAGTGGCGAGTAACGAGTGGCGAGTGGTGAGTAAAGAGTGGCGAGTGGCGAGTAATGAGTGGCGAGTAATGAGTGGTGAGTAATGAGTGGCGAGTGGCGAGTAATGAGTTTCAAGTGGCGAGTGGCGAGTGGCGAGTAACGAGTGGCGAGTAATGAGTGGTGAGTAATGAGTGGCGAGTAATGAGTGGCGAGTAATGAGTGGCGAGTAATGAGTGGCGAGTAAAGAGTGGCGAATGGCGAGTAATGAGTGGCGAGTGGCGAGTAATGAGTGGCCAGTAATGAGTGGCGAGTAATGAGTGGCGAGTAATGAGTGGCGAGTGGCGAGTGGGGAGTGCAAATGACGAGTAATGAGTGGTGAGTGGCGAGTAGTGAGTGGCGAGTGGCGAGTAATGAGTTTCGAGTGGCGAGTGGCGAGTGGCGAGTAACGAGTGGCGAGTAATGAGTGGCGAGTAATGAGTGGCGAGTAATGAGTGGCAAGTGGCGAGTAATGAGTGGCGAGTGGCGAGTAATGAGTTTCGAGTGGCGAGTGGCGAGTAATGAGTGGCGAGTGGCGAGTGGCGAGTAATAAGTGGCGAGTAATGAGTGGCGAGTAATGAGTGGCGAGTGGCGAGTAATGAGTTTCGAGTGGCGAGTGGCGAGTGGCGAGTAAAGAGTGGCGAGTAATGAGTGGCGAGTAATGAGTGGCGAGTAATGAGTAATGTGTGGCAAGTAATGAGTGGCGAGTGTTGAGTGGCGAGTAATGAGTGGCGAGTAATGAGTGGCAAGTAATGAGTGGCGAGTGGCGAGTAATGAGTGGCGAGTAATGAGTGGCGAGTGGCGAGTAATGAGTGGTGAGTGGCGAGTAATGAGTGGCGAGTAATGAGTGGCGAGTGGCGAGTGGGGAGTGGCGAGTGGCGAGTAATGAGTGGTGAGTGGCGAGTAATGAGTGGCGAGTGGCGAGTGGCAAGTAAAGAGTGGCGAGTGGCGAGTAATGAGTGGCGAGTGGCGAGTGGCGGGTAATGAGTTTCGAGTGGCGAGTGGAGAGTGGCGAGTAACGAGTGGCGAGTAATGAGTGGCGAGTAATGAATGGCGAGTATTGAGTGGCGAGTAATGAGTGGAGAGTAATGAGTGGTGAGTGGCGAGTATTGAGTGGCGAGTAATGAGTGCCGAGTAATGAGTGGCGAGTAATGAGTGGCGAGTAACGAGTGGCGAGTAATGAGTGGTGAGTGGCGAGTAATGAGTGGCAAGTGGCGAGTGGCGAGTAATGAGTGGCGAGTAATGAGTGGCGAGTGGCAAGTAATGAGTGGCAAGTAATGAGTGGTGAGTAATGGGTGGCGAGTGTTGAGTGGCGAGTAATGAGTGGCGAGTGGCGAGTGGCGAGTAATGAGTGGCGAGTATTGAGTGGCGAGTGGCGAGTAATGAGTTGCGAGTGGCGAGTAATGAGTGGCGAGTAATGAGTGGCGAGTAATGAGTGGCGAGTAATGAGTAATGAGTGGCAAGTAATGAGTGGCGAGTGTTGAGTGGCGAGTAATGAGTGGCGAGTAATGAGTGGCGAGTAATGAGTGGCGAGTGGCGAGTAATGAGTGGCGAGTGGCGAGTAATGAGTAGCGAGTAATGAGTGGCGAGTAATGAGTGGCAAGTGGCGAGTAGGGAGTGGCGAGTGGCGAGAAATGAGTGGTGAGTGGCGAGTAACGAGTGGCGAGTGGTGAGTAAAGAGTGGCGAGTGGCGAGTAATGAGTGGCGAGTAATGAGTGGCGAGTGGCGAGTAATGAGTTTCAAGTGGCGAGTGGCGAGTGGCGAGTAACGAGTGGCGAGTAATGAGTGGTGAGTAATGAGTGGCGAGTAATGAGTGGCGAGTAATGAGTGGCGAGTAATGAGTGGCGAGTAAAGAGTGGCGAATGGCGAGTAATGAGTGGCGAGTGGCGAGTAATGAGTGGCCAGTAATGAGTGGCGAGTAATGAGTGGCGAGTAATGAGTGGCGAGTGGCGAGTGTGGAGTGCAAATGACGAGTAATGAGTGGTGAGTGGCGAATAGTGAGTGGCGAGTGGCGAGTGGCGAGTAATTAGTGGCGAGTGGCAAGTGGCGAGTAATGAGTGGCGAGTAAAGAGTGGCGAGTAATGAGTGGCGAGTGGCGAGTAATGAGTTTCGTGTGGTGAGTAACGAGTGGCGAGTAATGAGTGGCGAGTAATGAGTGGCGAGTAATGAGTGGCGAGTGGCGGGTGGGGAGTGGCGAGTAATTAGTGGCGAGTGGCGAGTAATGAGTTTCGAGTGGCAAGTGGCGAGTAATGAGTGGCGAGTGGCGAGTAATGAGTGGCGAGTAATGAGTGGCGAGTGGCGAGTAATGAGTTTCGAGTGGCGAGTGGGGAGTAATGAGTGGCGAGTGGCGAGTGGCGAGTAATGAGTTGCGAGTAATGAGTGGCGAGTAATGAGTGGCGAGTGGCGAGTAATGAGTTTCGAGTGGCGAGTGGCGAGTGGCGAGTAATGAGTGGCGAGTAATGAGTGGCGAGTAATGAGTGGCGAGTAGCGAGTAATGATTGGCGAGTGGCGAGTAATGAGTGGCGAGTGGCGAGTAATGAGTGGCGAGTGGCGAGTAATGAGTGGCGAGTAATATGTGGCGAGTAATGAGTGGCGAGTAATGAGTGGCGAGTAATGAGTGGCGAGTAATGAGTGGTGAGTGGCGAGTAATGAGTGGCAAGTGGTGAGTGGCGAGTAATGAGTGGCGAGTAATGAGTTTCGAGTGGCAAGTAATGAGTGGCAAGTAATGAGTGGTGAGTAATGGGTGGCGAGTGTTGAGTGGCGAGTAATGAGTGGCGAGTGGCAAGTAATGAGTGGCGAGTATTGAGTGGCGAGTGGCGAGTAATGAGTGGCGAATGGCGAGTGGCGAGTAATGAGTGGCGAGTAATGAGTGGCGAGTAATGAGTGGCGAGAAATGAGTAATGAGTGGCAAGTAATGAGTGGCGAGTGTTGAGTGGCGAGTAATGAGTGGCGAGTAATGAGTGGCGAGTAATGAGTGGCGAGTAAGGAGTAATGAGTGGCGAGTAATGAGTGGCGAGTAATGAGTGGCGAGTGGCGAGTAATGAGTGGCGAGTGGCGAGTAATGAGTGGCGAGTAATGAGTGGCGAGTAATGAGTGACGAGTGGCGAGTGGGGAGTGGCGAGTGGCGAGTAATGAGTGGTGAGTGGCGAGTAATGAGTGGCGAGTGGCGAGTGGCGAGTAATGAGTGGCGAGTTGCGAGTGGCGGGTAATGAGTTTCGAGTGGCGAGTGGCGAGTGGCGAGTAACGAGTGGCGAGTAATGAGTGGCGAGTAATGAGTGGCGAGTATTGAGTGGCGAGTAATGAGTGGAGAGTAATGAGTGGCGAGTGGCGAGTATTGAGTGGCGAGTAATGAGTGGCGAGTAATGAGTGGCGAGTAATGAGTGGCGAGTAATGAGTGGCGAGTAATGAGTGGCGAGTAATGAGTGGTGAGTGGCGAGTAATGAGTGGCACGTGGCGAGTGGCGAGTAATGAGTGGCGAGTAATGAGTGGCGAGTGGCAAGTAATGAGTGGCAAGTAATGAGAGGTGAGTAATGGGTGGCGAGTGTTGAGTGGCGAGTAATGAGTGGCGAGTGGCGAGTGGCGAGTAATGAGTGGCGAGTATTGAGTGGCGAGTGGCGAGTAATGAGATGCGAGTGGCGAGTGGCGAGTAATGAGTGGCGAGTAATGAGTGGCGAGTAATGAGTGGCGAGTAATGAGTAATGAGTGGCAAGTAATGAGTGGCGAGTGTTGAGTGGCGAGTAATGAGTGGCGAGTAATGAGTGGCGAGTAATGAGTGGCGAGTAATGAGTGGCGAGTAATGAGTGGCGAGTAATGAGTGGTGAGTGGCGAGTAATGAGTGGCAAGTGGCGAGTGGCGAGTAATGAGTGGCGAGTAATGAGTGGCGAGTGGCAAGTAATGAGTGGCAAGTAATGAGTGGTGAGTAATGGGTGGCGAGTGTTGAGTGGCGAGTAATGAGTGGCGAGTGGCGAGTGGCGAGTAATGAGTGGCGAGTGGCGAGTGGCGAGTGGCGAGTAATGAGTTGCGAGTGGCGAGTAATGAGTGGCGAGTAATGAGTGGCGAGTAATGAGTAATGAGTGGCAAGTAATGAGTGGCGAGAAATGAGTGGCAAGTGGCGAGTGGGGAGTGGCGAGTGGCGAGTAATGAGTGGTGAGTAATGAGTGGCAAGTGGCGAGTAATGAGTGGCGAGTGGCGAGTAATGAGTGGCGAGTAATAAGTGGCAAGTGGCGAGTGGGGAGTGGCGAGTGGTGAGTAAAGAGTGGCGAGTGGCGAGTAATGAGTGGCGAGTAATGAGTGGCGAGTAATGAGTGGCGAGTGGCGAGTAATGAGTTTCAAGTGGCGAGTGGCGAGTGGTGAGTAACGAGTGGCGAGTGGCGAGTAATGAGTGGCGAGTAATAAGTGGCGAGTAATGAGTGGCGAGTGGCGAGTAATGAGTGGCGAGTAATAAGTGGCAAGTAATGAGTGGCGAGTGGCGAGTAATGAGTGGCGAGTGGCGAGTAATGAGTCGCGAGTAATGAGTTGTGAGTAATGAGTGGCGAGTGGCGAGTAATTAGTGGCAAGTAATAAGTGGTGAGTAATGGGTGGCGAGTGTTGAGTGGCGAGTAATGAGTGGCGAGTGGTGAGTGGCGAGTAATGAGTGGCGAGTAATGAGTGGCGAGTAATGAGTGGCGAGTGGCGAGTAATGAGTGGCGAGTAATGAGTGGTGAGTAATGAGTGGCGAGTGTTTAGTGGCGAGTAATGAGTGGCGAGTAATGAGTGGCGAGTGGCGAGTGGGGAGTGGCGAGTGGCGATATATGAGTGGTGAGTGGCGAGTAATGAGTGGCGAGTGGCAAGTAATGAGTGGCGAGTGGTGAGTGGCGAGTAATGAGTGGCGAGTAATGAGTGGCGAGTGGCGATTAATGAGTTTCGAGTGGCGAGTGGCGAGTAATGAGTGACGAGTAATATGTGGTGAGTGGCTAGTAATGAGTGGCGAGTGGCAAGTACTGAGTGGCGAGTAATGAGTGGCGAGTGGCGAGTAATAAGTGATGAGTAATGAATGGTAAGTGGCGAGTAATGAGTGGCGAGTGGCGAGTGGCGAGTATTGAGTGGCGAGTGGCGAGTGGCGAGTAATGAGTAATGAGTGGCGAGTAATGAGTGGCAAATAATGAGTGGCAAGTGGCGAGTAATGAGTTTCGAGTGGCGAGTGGCGAGTAATGAGTGGCGAGTAATGAGTGGTGAGTAATGAGTGGCGAGTAATGAGTGGCGAGTAATGAGTGGCGAGTAATGAGTGGCGAGTAATGAGTGGCAAGTAATGAGTGGCGAGTGACGAGTGGCGAGTAATGAGTGGCGAGTAATGAGTGGCGAGTAATGAGTGGCGAGTAATCAGTTGTGAGTAATGAGTGGCGAGTGGCGAGTGGCGAGTAATGAGTGGCAAGTAATGAGTGGTGAGTATTGGGTGGCGAGTGTTGAGTGGCGAGTAATGAGTGGCGAGTGGCGAGTGGCGAGTAATGAGTGGCGAGTAATGAGTGGTGAGTAATGAGTGACGAGTGGCGAGTAATGAGTGGTGAGTAATTAGTGGCAAGTAATGAGTGGCGAGTAATGAGTGGCGAGTGGCGAGTAATGAGTGGCGAGTAATGAGTAGTGAGTAATGAGTGGCGAGTGTTGAGTGGCGAGTAATGAGTGGCGAGTAATGATTGGCGAATGGCGAGTGGTGAGTGGCGAGTGGCGATATATGAGTGGTGAGTGGCGAGTAATGAGTGGCGAGTGGCGAGTTTTGAGTGGCGAGTGGCGAGTGGCGAGTAATGAGTGGCGAGTAATGAGTGGCAAGTGGCGAGTAATGAGTTTCAAGTGGCGAGTGGCGAGTAATGAGTGACGAGTAATATGTGGTGAGTGGCTAGTAATGAGTGGCGAGTGGCAAGTACTGAGTGGCGAGTAATGAGTGGCGAGTGGCGAGCAATGAGTGGCTAGTGGCAAGTGGCGAGTAATGAGTAATGAGTGGTGAGTAATGAGTGGCAAATAATGAGTGGCGAGTGGCGAGTAATGAGTTTCGAGTGGCAAGTCGCGAGTAATGAGTGGCGAGTAATGAGTGGCGAGTAATGTGTGGCGAGTAATGAGTGGCGAGTAATAAGTGGCGAGTAATGAGTGGCGAGTAATGAGTGGCGAGTGGCGAGTAATGAGTGGCCACTCTCCACTCGAAACTCATTACTCGCCACTCGCCACTCATGACTCGCCACTCATTACTCGCCACTCATTACTGGCCACTCATTACTCGCCGCTCGCCACTCATTACTCGCCATTCGCCACTCTTTACTCGCCACTCATTACTCACCACTCATTACTCGCCACTCATTACTCGCCACTCGCCACTCTTTACTCACCACTCGCCACTCGCCACTCATTACTCGCCACTCACCACTCATTACTCGCCACTCGCCACTCCCCACTCGCCACTCGCCACTCATTACTCGCCACTCATTACTCGCCACTCATTACTCGCCACTCGCCACTCATTACTTGCCACTCGCCACTCATTACTCACCACTCGCCACTCATTACTCGCCACTCATTACTCGCCACTCATTACTCGCCACTCATTACTTGCCACTCATTACTCGCCACTCGCCACTCATTACTCGCCACTCGCCACTCATTACTCGCCACTCATTACTCGCCACTCATTACTCGCCACTCAACACTCGCCACTCATTACTTGCCACTCATTACTCATTACTCGCCACTCATTACTCGCCACTCATTACTCGCCACTAATTACTCGCCACTCGCCACTCGCAACTCATTACTCGCCACTCGACACTCAATACTCGCCACTCATTACTCGCCACTCGCCACTCGCCACTCATTACTCGCCACTCAACACTCGCCACCCATTACTCACCACTCATTACTTGCCACTCATTACTTGCCACTCGCCACTCATTACTCGCCACTCATTACTCGCCACTCGCCACTTGCCACTCATTACTCGCCACTCACCACTCATTACTCGCCACTCATTACTCGCCACTCATTACTCGCCACTCATTACTCGCCACTCGCCACTCATTCCTCGCCACTCGCCACTCATTACTTACCACTCATTACTCGCCACTCATTACTTGCCACTCATTACTCGCCACTCGCCACTCATTCCTCGCCACTCGCCACTCAATACTCGCCACTCATTACTCGCCACTCATTACTCGCTACTCGTTACTCGCCACTCGCCACTCGAAACTCATTACTCGCCACTCGCCACTCGCCACTCATTACTCGCTACTCGCCACTCTTTACTTGCCACTCGCCACTCGCCACTCATTACTCGCCACTCACCACTCATTACTCGCCACTCGCCACTCCCCACTCGCCACTCGCCACTCATTACTCGCCACTCATTACTCGCCACTCATTACTCGCCACTCGCCACTCATTACTCGCCACTCGCCACTCATTACTCGCCACTCATTACTCGCCACTCATTACTCGCCACTCGCCACTCATTACTCGCCACTCATTACTCGCCACTCATTACTCGCCACTCAACACTCGCCACTCATTACTTGCCACTCATTACTCATTACTCGCCACTCATTACTTGCCACTCATTACTCGCCACTCATTACTCGCCACTCGCCACTCGCCACTCATCACTCGCCACTCGCCACTCAATACTCGCCACTCATTACTTGCCACTCATTACTCGCCACTCGCCACTCGCCACTCATTACTCGCCACTCAACACTCGCCACCCATTACTCACCACTCATTACTTGCCACTCATTACTTGCCACTCGCCACTCATTACTCGCCACTCATTACTCGCCACTCGCCACTTGCCACTCATTACTCGCCACTCACCACTCATTACTCGCCACTCATTAACTGCCACTCATTACTCGCCACTCATTACTCGCCACTCGCCACTCATTACTCGCCACTCGCCACTCGAAACTCATTACTCGCCACTCGCCATTCATTACTCGCAACTCATTACTCGCCACTCATTACTCTCCACTCATTACTCGCCACTCGTTACTCGCCACTCGCCACTCGCCACACGAAACTCATTACTCGCCACTCGCCACTCATTATTCGCCACTCATTACTCGCCACTTGCCACTCGCCAAAAATTACTCGCCACTCGCCACTCGCCACTCACTACTCGCCACTCACCACTCATTACTCATCATTTGCACTCCACACTCGCCACTCGCCACTCATTACTTGCCACTCATTACTGGCCACTCATTACTCGCCACTCGCCACTCATTACTCGCCATTCGCCACTCTTTAATCGCCACTCATTACTCGCCACTCATTACTCGCCACTCATTACTCGCCACTCATTACTCACCACTCATTACTCGCCACTCGTTACTCGTAACTCGCCACTCGCCACTTGAAACTCATTACTCGCCACTCGCCACTCATTACTCGCCACTCATTACTCGCCACTCGCCACTCTTTACTCACCACTCGCCACTCGCCACTCATTACTCACCACTCACCACTCATTACTCGCCACTCGCCACTCCCCACTCGCCACTCGCCACTCATTACTCGCCACTCATTACTCGCCACTCATTACTCGCCACTCATTACTCGCCACTCGCCACTCATTACTCGCCACTCATTACTCGCCACTCATTACTCGCCACTCATTACTCGCCACTCATTACTCGCCACTCATTACTCGCCACTCGCCACTCATTACTCGCCACTCATTACTCGCCACTCATTACTCGCCACTCGCCACTCATTACTCGCCACTCATTACTCGCCACTCATTACTCGCCACTCAACACTCGCCACTCATTACTTGCCACTCATTACTCATTACTCGCCACTCATTACTCGCCACTCATTACTCGCCACTCATTACTTGCCACTCGCCACTCGCCACTCATTACTCGCCACTCGCCACTCAATACTCGCCACTCATTACTTTACTTGCCACTCATTACTCGCCACTCGCCACTTGCCACTCATTACTCGCCACTCAACACTCGCCACCCATTACTCACCACTCATTACTTGCCACTCATTACTTGCCACTTGCCACTCGCCACTCATTACTCGCCACTCAACACTCGCCACCCATTACTCACCACTCATTACCTGCCACTCATTACTTGCCACTCGCCACTCATTACTCGCCACTCATTACTCGCCACTCGCCACTTGCCACTCATTACTCGCCACTCACCACTCTTTACTCGCCACTCATTACTCGCCACTCATTACTCGCCACTCATTACTCGCCACTCATTACTCACCACTCATTACTCGCCACTCGTTACTCGCCACTCGCCACTCGCCACTTGAAACTCATTACTTGCCACTCGCCACTCATTACTCGCCACTCATTACTCGCCACTCGCCACTCTTTACTCACCACTCGCCACTCGCCACTCATTACTCGCCACTCACCATTCATTACTCGCCACTCGCCACTCCCCACTCGCCACTCGCCACTCATTACTCGCCACTCATTACTCGCCACTCATTACTCACCACTCATTACTCGCCACTCGCCACTCATTACAAGCCACTCGCCACTCATTACTCGCCACTCATTACTCGCCACTCATTACTCGCCACTCATTACTCGCCACTCATTACTCGCCACTCGCCACTCATTACTCGCCGCTCATTACTCGCCACTCATTACTCGCCACTCAACACTCGCCACTCATTACTTGCCACTCATTACTCATTACTCGCCACTCATTTCTCGCCACTCATTACTCGCCACTCATTACTCGCCACTCGCCACTCGCCACTCATTACTCGCCACTTGCCACTCAATACTCGCCACTCATTACTTGCCACTCATTACTCGCCACTCGCCACTTGCCACTCATTACTCGCCACTCAACACTCGCCACCCATTACTCACCACTCATTACTTGCCACTCATTACTTGCCACTCGTCACTCATTACTCGCCACTCATTACTCGCCACTCACCACTTGCCACTCATTACTCGCCACTCACCACTCATTACTCGCCTCTCATTACTCGCCACTCATTACTCGCCACTCATTACTCGCCACTCATTACTCGCCACTCATTACTCGCCACTCGCCACTCATTTCTCGCCACTCGCCACTCGAAACTCATTACTCGCCACTCGCCACTCATTACTCGCCACTCATTACTCGCCACTCATTACTCGCCACTCATTACTCGCCACTCGTTACTCGCCACTCGCCACTCGCCACACGAAACTCATTACTCGCCACTCACCACTCATTACTCGTCATTTGCACTCCACACTCGCCACTCGCCACTCATTACTCGCCACTCATTACTCGCCACTCATTACTGGCCACTCATTACTCGCCACTCGCCACTCATTACTCGCCATTCGCCACTCTTTACTCGCAACTCATTACTCGCCACTCATTACTCGCCACTCATTACTCGCCACTCATTACTCACCACTCATTACTCGCCACTCGTTACTCGCCACTCGCCACTTGCCACTCGCCACTTGAAACTCATTACTCGCCACTCGCCACTCATTACTCGCCACTCATTACTCGCCACTCGCCACTCTTTACTCACCACTCGCCACTCATTACTCGCCACTCACCACTCATTACTCGCCACTCGCCACTCCCCACTCGCCACTCGCCACTCACTACTCGCCACTCATTACTCGCCACTCATTACTCGCCACTCGTTACTCACCACACGAAACTCATTACTCGCCACTCGCCACTCATTACTCGCCACTCATTACTCGCCACTCATTACTCGCCACTTGCCACTCGCCACTAATTACTCGCCACTCGCCACTCGCCACTCACTACTCGCCACTCACCACTCATTACTCGTCATTTGCACTCCACACTCGCCACTCGCCACTCATTACTCGCCACTCATTACTCGCCACTCATTACTGGCCACTCATTACTCGCCACTCGCCACTCATTACTCGCCATTCGTCACTCTTTACTCGCCACTCATTACTCGCCACTCATTACTCGCCACTCATTACTCGCCACTCATTACTCACCACTCATTACTCGCCACTCGTTACTCGCCACTCGCCACTCGCCACTTGAAACTCATTACTCGCCACTCGCCACTCATTACTCGCCACTCATTACTCGCCATTCGCCACTCTTTACTCACCACTCGCCACTCGCCACTCATTACTCGCCACTCACCACTCATTACTCGCCACTCGCCACTCCCCACTCGCCACTCGCCACTCATTACTCGCCACTCATTACTCGACACTCATTACTCGCCACTCATTACTCGCCACTCGCCACTCATTACTCGCCACTCGCCACTCATTACTCACCACTCATTACTTGTCACTCATTACTCGCCACTCATTACTCGCCACTCATTACTCGCCACTCATTACTCGCCACTCGTTACTCACCACTCGCCACTTGCCACTCGAAACTCATTACTCGCCACTCGCCACTCATTACTCGCCACTCATTACTCGCCACTCATTACTCGCCACTCGCCACTCGCCACTAATTACTCGCCTCTCACCACTCGCCACTCATTACTCGCCACTCCCCACTCGCCACTCGCCACTCATTACTCGCCACTCATTACTCGCCACTCATTACTGGCCACTCATTACTCGCCACTCGCCACTCATTACTCGCCATTCGCCACTCTTTACTCTCCACTTATTACTCGCCACTCATTACTTGCCACTCATTACTCGCCACACATTACTCGCCACTCATTACTCGCCACTCATTACTCGCCACTTGCCACTCGCCACTCGAAACTCATTACTCGCCACTCGCCACTCATTACTCGCCACTCATTACTCGCCACTCATTACTCGCCACTTGCCAATCTTTACTCGCCACTCGCCACTCGCCACTCATTACTCGCCACTCACCACATATTACTCGCCACTCGCCACTCCCCACTCGCCACTCGCCACTCATTACTCGCCACTCAATACTCGCCACTCATTACTCGCCACTCATTACTCGCCACTCGCCACTCATTACTAGCCACTTGCCACTCATTACTCGCCACTCATTACTCGCCACTCGCCACTCTTCACTCGCCACTCATTACTCGCCACTCATTCCTCGCCACTCAACACTCGCCACTCATTACTTGCCACTCATTACTCATTACTCGCCACTCATTACTCGCCACTCATTACTCGCCACTCATTACTCGCCACTCGCCACTCGCCACTCATTACTCGCCACTTGCCACTCAATACTCGCCACTCATTACTTGCCACTCATTACTCGCCACTCGCCACTCGCCACTCATTACTCGTCACTCAACACTCGCCACCCATTACTCACCACTCATTACTTGCCACTCATTACTTGCCACTCGCCACTCATTACTCGCCACTCATTACTCGCCACTCGCCACTCATTACTCGCCACTCGCCACTCATTACTCGCCACTCATTACTCGCCACTCGCCACTCATTACTCGCCACTCATTACTCGCCACTCATTACTCACCACTCATTACTCGCCACTCAACACTCGCCACTCATTACTTGCCACTCATTACTCATTACTCGCCACTCATTACTCACCACTCATTACTCGCCACTCATTACTCGCCACTCGCCACTCGCAACTCATTACTCGCCACTCGCCACTCAATACTCGCCACTCATTACTCGCCACTCGCCACTCGCCACTCATTACTCGCCACTCAACACTCGCCACCCATTACTCACCACTCATTACTTGCCACTCATTACTTGCCACTCGCCACTCATTACTCGCCACTCATTACTCGCCACTCGCCACTTGCCACTCATTACTCGCCACTCACCACTCATTACTCGCCACTCATTACTCGCCACTCATTACTCGCCACTCATTACTCGCCACTCATTACTCGCCACTCAATACTCGCCACTCGCCACTCATTACTCTCCACTCATTACTCGCCACTCATTACTCGCCACTCGCCACTCGCCACTCATTACTCGCCACTCAACACTCGCCACCCATTACTCACCACTTATTACTTGCCACTAATTACTCGCCACTCGCCACTCGCCACTCATTACTCACAACTCATTATTCGCGACTCATTACTCGCCACTTGCCACTCATTACTCGCCACTCGCCACTCATTACTTGCCACTTATTACTCGCCACTCATTACTCGCCACTCGCCACTCATTACTCGCCACTTATTACTCGCCACTCATTACTCGCCACTCGCCACTCATTACTCGCCACTTGCCACTCATTACTCGCCACTCGCCACTCATTACTCGCCACTCATTACTCGCCACTTGTCACTCGCCACTCATTACTCGCCACTCAATACTCGCCACTCATTACTCGCCACTCAACACTCGCCACTCATTACTTGCCACTCATTACTCGCAACTCGGTACTCGCCACTCATTACTCACCACTCATTACTCGCCACTCATTACTCGCCACTCGCCACTCATTACTCGCCACTCATTACTCGCCACTCGCCACTCGAAACTCATTACTCGCCACTCGCCACTCATTACTCGCCACTCATTACTCGCCACTCATTTCTCGCCACTCGCCACTCGCCACTCATTACCCGCCACTCATTACTCGCCACTCGAAAACTCATTACTTGCCACTCATTACTCGCCACTCGCCACTCATTACTCGCCACTCAACACTCGCCACCCATTACTCACCACTTATTACTTGCCACTCATTACTCGCCACTCATTACTCGCCACTCATTACTCGCCACTCATTACTCGACACTCGAAACTCATTACTCGCCACTCATTACTCGCCACTCGCCACACATTACTCGCCACTCATTACTCGCCACTCATTACTCGCCACTCATTACTCGCCACTCATAACTCGCCACTCATTACTCACCACTCGCCACTCGCCACTCGCCACTCGAAACTCATTACACGCCACTCGCCACTCATTACTCGCCACTCATTACTTGCCACTCATTACTCGCCACTCGCCACTCATTACTCGCCACTCGCCACTCATTACTCGCCACTCGCCACTCATTACTCGCCACTTATTACTCGCCACTCATTACTCGCCACTCGCCACTCATTACTCGCCGCTCATTACTCGCCACTCTTTACTCGCCACTCGCCACTCATTACTCGCCACTCACCACTCATTACTCGTCACTCATTACTCGCCACTCGCCACTCGAAACTCATTACTCGCCACTCGCCACTCATTACTTGCCACTCATTACTCGCCACTCGCCACTCGCCACTCATTACTCGCCACTCATTACTCGCCACTTGCCACTCATTACTTGCCACTCATTACTCGCAACTCGCGACTCATTACTCGCCACTCATTACTTGCCACTCATTACTTTCCACTCAACACTCGCCACTCGCCACTTATTACTCGCCACTTGCCACTCATTACTCGCCTCTCATTACTCGCCACTCGCCACTCATTACTCGCCACTCATTACTCGCCACTCATTACACGCCACTCGTTACTCGCCACTCATTACTCGCCACTCATTACTCGCAACTCGCCAATCATTACTCGCCACTCATTACTCGCCACTCATTACTTGCCACTCATTACTCGCCACTCATTACTCGCCACTCATTACTCGCCACTCGCCACTCATTACTCGCCACTCGCCACTCATTACTCGCCACTCACCACTCATTACTCGTCACTCATTACTCGCCACTCGCCACTCGAAACTCATTACTCGCCACTCGCCACTCATTAATTGCCACTCATTACTCGCCACTCGCCACTCGCCACTCATTACCTGCCACTTGCCACTCATTACTCGCCACTCACCATTCATTACTCGCCACTCGCCACTCACCACTCATTACTCGCCACTCATTACTCGCCACTCGCCACTCATTACTCGCCACTCGCCACTCATTACTCGCCACTCACCACTCATTACTCGTCACTCATTACTCGCCACTCGCCACTCGAAACTCATTACTCGCCACTCGCCACTCATTAATCGCCACTCATTACTCGCCACTCGCCACTCGCCACTCATTACCTGCCACTTGCCACTCATTACTCGCCACTCACCATTCATTACTCGCCACTCGCCACTCACCACTCATTACTCGCCACTCATTACTCGCCACTCAACACTCGCCACCCATTACTCACCACTCATAACTCACCACTCATTACTCGCCACTCACCACTCATTCCTCGCCACTCGCCACTCATTACTCGCCACTAATTACTCACCACTCATTACTCGCCACTCGCCACTCATTACTCGCCACTCATTACTCGCCACTCGCCACTCGCCACTCATTACTCACCACTCAACACTCGCCACCCATTACTCACCACTCATTACTTGCCACTCATTACTCGCCACTTGCCTCTCGCCACTCATTACTCACCACTCATTGCTCGCCACTCATTACTCACCACTCACCACTCATTACTCGCCACTCGCCACTCATTACTCGCAACTCATTACTCGCCACTCATTACTCGCCAATCGCCACTCATTACTCGCCACTCATTACTCGCCACTCGCCACTCGAAACTCATTACTCGCCACTCGCCACTCATTACTCGCCACTCATTACTCGCCACTCATTTCTCGCCACTCGCCACTCATTACTCGCCACTCATTACTCGCCACTCGCCACTTGCCACTCGCCACTCATTACTCGCCACTCAACACTCGCCACCCATTACTCACCACTCATTACTTGCCACTCATTACTTGCCAATCGCCACTCGAAACTCATTACTCGCCACTCATTACTCGCCAATCATTACTCGCCACTCGCCACTTGCCATTCGCCACTCATTACTTGCCACTCATTACTCGCCACTCATTACTCGCCACTCATAACTCGCCACTCATTACTCGCCACTTGCCACTCGCCACTCGCCACTCAAAACTCATTACTCGCCACTCGCCACTCATTACTCGCCACTCATTACTTGCCACTCATTACTCGCTACTCGCCACTCGCCACTCATTACTCGCCACTCATTACTCGCCACTCGCCACTCATTACTCGCCACTTGCCACTCATTACTCGCCACTCATTACTCGCCACTTATTACTCGCCACTCGCCACTCATTACTCGCCAGTCACCACTCATTACTCATCACTCATTACTCGCCACTCGCCACTCGCAACTCATTACTCGCCACTCGCCACTCATTACTTGCCACTAATTACTCGCCACTCATTACTCGCCACTCGAAACTCATTACTCGCCACTCGCCACTCATTACTCGCCACTTATTACTCGCCACTTGTCACTCATTACTCGCCACTCATTACTCGTCACTCATTACTCGCCACTCATTACTCGCAACTCGCCACTCATTACTCGCCACTCATTACTTGCCACTCATTACTTTCCACTCAACACTCGCCACTCGCCACTCGCCACTCATTACTCGCCACTTGCCACTCATTACTCGCCACTCAGTACTCGCCACTCGCCACTCATTACTCGCTACTCATTACTCGCCACTCATTACACGCCACTCGCCACTCATTACTCGCCACTCATTACTCGCCACTCGCAACTCATTACTCCCCACTCATTACTCGCAACTCATTACTTGCCACTCATAACTCGCCACTCATTACTCGCCACTCATTACTCGCCACTCGCCACTTGCCACTCATTACTCGCCACTCAACACTCGCCACCCATTACTCACCACTCATTACTTGCCACTCATTACTTGCCAATCGCCACTCTTTACTCGCCACTCATCACTCGCCACTCGCCACTCATTACTCGCCACTCATTACTCGCCACTCATTACTCGCCACTCGCCACTCATTACTCGCCACTCATTACTCGCCACTCACTACTCGCCACTCGCCACTCGAAACTCATTACTCGCCACTCCCCACTCATTACTCGCCACTCATTACTCGCCACTCATTACTCGCCACTCGTCACTCGCCACTCATTACTCGCCACTCATTACTTGCCACTCATTACTCGCCACTCGCCACTCATTACTCGCCACTCATTACTCGCCACTCATTACACACCACTCATTACTTGCCACTCATTACTTGCCACTTGCCACTCATTACTTGCCACTCATTACTCGCCACTCGCCACTCACCACTCATTACTCGCCACTCATTACTCGCCACTCATTACTCGCCACTCATTACTCGCCACTCGCCACTCATTACTCGCCACTCATTACTCGCCACTCATTACTCACCACTCATTACTCGCCACTCATTACTCGCCACTCGCCACTCATTACTCGCCACTCATTACTCGCCACTCATTACTTGCCACTCATTACTCGCCACTCATTACTCACAACTCATTACTCGCCACTCATTACTCGCCACTCGCCACTCATTACTCGCCACTCTCCACTCATTACTCGTCACTCATTACTCGCCACTCGCCACTCATTACTCGCCACTCATTACTCACCACTCATTACTCGCCACTCGCCACTCATTACTCGCCACTCATCACTCATTACTCGCCACTCGCCACTCATTACTCGCCACTCATGACTCGCCACTCGCCACTCATTACTCGCCACTCAACACTCGCCACCCATTACTCACCACTCATTACTTGCCACTCACCAATCATTACTCGCCACTCATTACTCGCCACTCGTCACTCATTACTCGCCACTCGCCACTCATTACTCGCCACTCATTACTCGCCACTCATTACTCGCCACTCGCCACTCGAAACTCATTACTTGCCATTTGCCACTCATTACTCGCCACTCATTACTCGCCACTTATTACTCGCCACTCATTACTTGCCACTCATTACTCGCCACTCATTACTCACCACTCATTACTCGCCACTCATTACTCGCCACTCGCCACTCATTACTTGCCACTCATTACTTGCCACTCATTACTCGCCACTCGCCACTCGCCACTCATTACTCACTATACACACATCTTCACTACACACATCTTCACTATACGCACATCGTCACTACACAAACATCTTCACTACACACACATCTTCATGACACACATCTTCACTACACACATCTTCACCATACACACATCTTCACTATACACACATCTTCACTATACACACATCTTCACTATACACACATCTTCACCATACACACATCTTCACTATACACACATCTTCACTATACACACATCTTCACTATACACACATCTTCACTATATACACATCTTCACTATACACACATCTGCACTACACACATCTTCACTATACACACATCTTCACTACACACATCATCACTATACACACATCTTCACTATACACACATCTTCACTATTCAAACATCTTCACTATATACACATCTTCACTATACACACATCTTCACTATACACACCATCTTCACTATACACACATCTTCACTATACACACATCTTCACTATAACACACATCTTCACTATATACACATCTTCACTACACACATCTTCACTTTACACACATCTTCACTATACACACATCTTCACTATACACACATCTTCACTATACACACATCTTCACTATAAACACATCTTCACTACACACACATCTTCATTACACACATCTTCACTATTCACACATCTTCACTACACACATCATCACTATGCATACATCTTCACTATACACACATCTTCACTATTCAACATCTTCACTATACACACATCTTCACTACACACATCTTCACTATACACACATCTTCACTATACACACATCTTCACTATACACACATCTTCACAATACACACATCTTCACTATGCACACATCTTCACTATACACACATCTTCACTATATACAGTAGAGAGAGAGAGAGAGAGAGAGAGGAGAGAGAGAGAGAGAGAGATGTGTGTGTGTATGTGAGAGAGAGAGAGAGAGAGAGAGAGAGAGAGAGAGAGAGAGAGAGAGAGAGAGAATGTGTGTGTGTATGTGTGTGTGTGAGAGAGAGAGAGAGAGAGAGAGAGAGAGAGAGAGAGAGAGAGAGAGAGAGAGAGAGAGAGAGAGAGAGAGAGAAAAAAAATTGTTTAGTGTGTGTGACAAAGAGTGAGTTTTCTTTCAATTATTTTGTCATAGAAAACGTGTTAATTATCAGATATGTATAGGAGAGACTAATTATTTTATTTTTAATTTAAAGTGAAATTTTCTTTCACACACATACATACAAACATAAGCACACATACATACAAACATACATACACACATACATACAAACATAAGCACACATACATACATACATACATACTTACATACATACATACATACATACATACACATATACATACACACATACATACATACACACATATATACATACATACATACATACACACATACACACACATTTATATATATATATATATATATATATATATATATATATATATATATATATATATATATATATATATTATATATATATATATATATATATATATATATATATATATATATATATATATATATTTCAAATACATACACACACACACACATCTCTCTCTCTCTCTCTCTCTCTCTCTCTCTCTCTCTCTCTCTTCATGTATGTATCCATCTATCTATCTATCACAAAGTATCAATCTCTATGTATATCTATTTATCTATCTATCTATCTATCTGCCTATATATTTCACCTATGTATCCTCTATGTATGTATCCACCTATATGTATCATCATGTATCCACCTATGTATCCACCCCTACATATTTCGCCTATGTATCCTCTATGTATCATGTATCCACCTATATGTATCATCCTGTATCCACCTATGTATCCACCCCTACATATTTCGCCTATGTATCCTCTATGTATCATGTATCCACCTATATGTATCATGTATCCACCTATATGTATCATCCATGTATCCGCCTATGTATCCACCCCTATATATTTCACCTATGTATCCTCTATGTATCATGTATCCACCTATATGTATCATCCATGTATCC
>JAWZYT010002167.1:70000-128961 GCA_034508575.1 Petrolisthes manimaculis | reverse complement strand
AATGGACTTGTGATGGATGGGTGGAAAGTTAATGTTTACATACAGTGTATATATATATATATATATTACGTATATATGTGTGTACCTACTGCCCTCAATACTTTGTTATTATGCTCTTGCTGTGTGTGTGTGTGTGTGTGTGTGCTCGCGCGAGATAATAACAGGGAGAGCATAGTGTGTGTGTGTGTGTGTGTGTGTGCGTGTGCGAGATAATGACAGAAAGAGCATAGCATGTGTGTGTGTGTGTGTGTGTGTGTGTGTGTGTGTGTGTGTGTGTGTGTGTGTGTGTGTGTGTGTGTGTGATATGATTACTTGTTATATGATGACGGGAAAACCTTAGACAAAGGACCCACAACTTAATTAAGGCTATATATATATATTGGTACATTGTTGATTCCTCCAAAGTATATATGCCATGTCAGGAAACACGACCAGATGAACAAAAATAATGGTGGCTTGTTGTTGCTTTGGAATAGTTTGGAGGAATCATTAGTATTCAACACCTTAATTAAGCACTTGATGACAAATAATAATAATAATAATAATAATAATAATAATAATAATAATAATAATAATAATAATAATAGTAACAATAATAATAATAATAATAATAATAATAATAATAATAATAATAATAATAATAATAACACTGTGGTTTATTATTTTGTTTTCTGTCCTGGTTTGAAGGAATAAGTATAGTGATGTGACACTTATAACAGTCTCTCTCTCTCTCTCTCTCTCTCTCTCTCTCTCTCTCTCTCTCTCTCTCTCTCTCTCTCTCTCTCTCTCTCTCTCTCTCTCTCTCTCTCTCTCTCTCTCCTCTCTCTCTCTCTCTCTCTCTCTCTCTCTCTCTAAGCAGTGGATTCATTCATTTATGTTGGATAGATTTACAGTGTCATTTATTTTGCGTCAACACACACACACACACACAAACATCAACAAACACACACCAACACTAACACACACACACACACACACACACACACACACACACACACACACACACACACACACACACACACACACACAAACATCAACAAACAAACATCAACATTAATAACACACACACACACACACACACACACACACAGTGATTTGTGGTTGTTGTAAAGTGTTAGTTGGTGAAGTGAACTTGTATGACCACATTCCTGTTTGGGTATAGTGTATAGTATTAGTATTATATATATATGTATGTATTATGTATGTATGTATGTATATATTATTATGTATGTATAGGGGAGGTGATGTGAACTTGGCAGGTGCATATGTAGGTGGTGGTGTTGGTGGTGGTGTGGTAGTAGTGGTGATTGGTGTGGTGGTAGTGATGGTAGTGTAGGTGGTGTGGTAGTGGATGTGGTAGTAGTATAAAGGTGTGGTGATAGTAGTGGTGGTGATTGGGTTGAAGATAACAGGTGTGGTAGTGGTGGTGGTGGTGATGTGGTGTGGTGGGAGTAGTGGTGTGGTGGTGATTGGGTTGATGATAACAGGTGTGGTAGTGGTGACAGATATATTACTATGGCAGTCAGGTGTGGTGACAGTGATTGGTGTGGTGACGGTGACAGACAGGTGAGGTGAGGTGACAGATGAGGCGGTGTAACATCATGAGAAGCGTTATGTACTGTATGTATGTATGTGTGTGTGTGTGTGTGTGACAGACGAAAATATGAAAGAGAGAGAGAGAGAGAGAGAGAGAGAGAGAGAGAGAGAGAGAGAGAGAGAGAGAGAGAGAGAGAGAGAGAGAGAGAGAGAGAGAGAGAGAGAGAGAGAGAGAGAGAGAGAGGGGGGGGGGAAGAGAAGAGGAAAGAAAAAACAAAGTAAATAAAAAAAATATGAGAGAGATGTTGATGATATGATGGGAGTGAGGAAGGAAGGGAAAGAAGGGAGAGGTTCAACACACACACACCCTCCCCCTCCTCCCTTCCCCCCCTCTCCCGGATGAAGTGGACAACCCCCCCCTCAACCCACCCACCCACCCAAACCCACCAACAACCCACCCGCCCACCCAGCCAGGTATCTTCCATCATCACCACAACTATAACCTGTTCTGCTAAGCTAAGTAGGTCAACGGTGCACTGGCCTTCCTTCCTTTCTTACCTCCCTACCTATCTACCACCCTCCCTCCTTCCGTCCTTACTCTGTGTGTGTGTGTGCCTGTGTGTGTGTGTCCTTTACCCATCATCTTGCCTCCCTTCATCCGTCCTTACTGTGTGTGTGTGTGTGTGTCATTTACCATTATCTTGCCTCCCTCCTAACTGTGTGTGTGTGTGTGTGTGTTCCTTGTCCTCCACCTCTCTCCCTTTTCCCTTTCCTTCCCTCCCATGTCTCCCCTTTATATCCCTTCTTTATACCTTATCTCCACCTTCCTCCTTATATTTCCCATTTTATCACCTTTCCTCACACATCTAACCTTTATATAAGCATGCATGTAGTATAGGGAGAGAGAAGGGGTTAGATTAGATGGGGGCGAGTCAGGGAGAGGCAAGATAGGGTAGACTAGGTAAGAGATATATTGCTGGGAGAGGAGAGGGTTAAACTGAGTGAAGGTAAGTCAGGAAGAAGCAAGATAGGGTAGATTAGGTAAGAGAAATATTGATGGAGAAGGAGAGGGTTAAACTGAGTGAGGGTGGTGAGTCAGGGAAAAGCTATGTGGGTTGGATTAGGTAAGGGACGAATTGATACGATGCCTAAGGGAGACTTTGATGGAAGGTGCAGCATGAGATGGTTGAGGGAGGGGGAACTGGTGTGTGTGTGTGTGGTGGGGAAGGGGACGAATTTTTTAGACTGTGGGTGCATGGAGGTGAGGTAGGGTGGAGGAGAGGTACATGGAGGTGAAGTAGGGTGGAGGAGAGGTACATGGAGGTGAGGTAGGGTGGAGGAGAGGTACAGTCAGCAAAATAAGTAATGGAACCACCCCTATTGCCAGTGCTATGTAGAGTTGGTAAGCTGTTCCACTGGTGATAATACCTATTGTATACTTATTGTATAATACTACAGTTATAATATGTGTTATAAATAGGTGTATTATTGGTGTATATTGGTGTATAATGGGTGTATTATTGTCCCTGAACAGGTACACTTGGGCTGACTTAGCAGGTGTACCAACCCTACTGTGATAAAAATTCTAAAATTAATGGAGGGGTGGTTCCATTACTTTTTTTGCCGACTGTACATGGAGGGTGAGTTGAGGTGGGAGAGGTTAAAGAAAGTGTGGGAGGAGAGGAAAAGAAGAAATGGGGAGGAGAAACACAGTGGAGGGAGGAAGGAGGAGGGGGAGTGGAAGGGAGAGGGAAGAGGAAAAGAGGAGGAAACACAGGAGGGAGGAAGAGGAGGGGATGGAGAGAGGGTTGTGGGTTGGGTTGGGGGGTATTACATCTTACCGTTACCCACACCACGTTCTTCGCTCCAGTGACCCCGGATGGCATCACTACCACCACCACCACCACCAGGCCAGAAAGGAAGGAAGGAAGGAAGGAAGGGTGGGGGTTGTGTTGTGTTGTGTTGTGTTGGGCCTCTCCTATTCTAGCTCCATGGACCTCTCTCTCACTCACACACTTATTACTCACTCTCTCTCTCTCTCTCTCTCTCTCTCTCTCTCACTCTCTCACTCAAACACTCACTCACTCACTTACTCTCTCTCTCTCTCTCTCTCTCTCTCTCTCTCTCTCTCTCTCTCTCTCTCTCTCTCTCTCTCTCAGAAAGGAAGGAAGGAAGGGTGGGGGTTGTGTTGTGTTGTGTTGTGTTGTGTCTCTCTCTCTCTCACAAACACTCACTCACTCACTTACACACTCACTCACTCACACATGCATATACACACACAGATTCATACATGCATAGACAATATTAACACACACACACACACACACACACACACACACACACACATATATTGGTGGACATGATAATATTCACCATGTCTGTACTCCTTCATATTATTGTTATTATTACTTGACCTATATATACTTTCCTCACTGATAAACTACAACCATAATAATAATAATGAAATAGATATTATTATTATTATTATTATTATTATTATTATTATTATTATTATTACTACTATTGACTATTTCTACTACTACTATTACTACTACTACCACCACCACTACCACCACTAATAATAATAATAATAATAATATTTTTATACCATACGTATATGTACATTTGGCCTCACGAATTATTAAACAGGCTATAATATTATGGAAAAAAAAAAGAAGAGAGAGAGAGAGAGAGAGAGAGAGAGAGAGAGAGAGAGAGAGAGAGAGTGAGAGAAAGACAGGTTAGGTTGTGATTAGCAAAATATCAAACCTTAATAATAATAATAATAATAATAATAATGTTGTATTGCAGTTACGTAGTCTTACATTTTCTATATATAGGTAGTAAAGTTGTGAAGCCTCGAAAACAATAGTGTGTGTGTGTGTGTAAGAATTCTTGTGACAAACTGTACACATATATACAATACATACATACATAGATACATACATAGTCATACAAACTGTGTATTTAATTCTGTATACTGTGACTCCATTACCTTGCATCTTTTATTGTACAGTAAATCTCTTCACTTCCTTCTCTCTCTCTCTATATCTCTCTCTCTCTCTCTCTCACACACACACACACACACACACACACACACACACACACACACACAATGTCCATCCCCGTCTGTTTAAGTAAGTGGTGACGGAAGAGAAAGCAGTGATGTAGATGGAAGGGACTGCTGACTCACTCACTCACTCACTCACTCATTGACGGAAGGAAAGAAGGAAGGAAGGGAGGGAGGGAAAGAAGAAACACAATTGTGGTGTCGTACACAATGGTAAGTAAACAACAACATAACAACAACAACAAACAACAACAACAGCATCAACAACAACAACAGCATCAACAACACAACAAACAACAATAACAACAACAACAACAACAATAACAACAACAACAACACAGAAATAATTAGGAAGGGAAAACACACACACACACACACACAGAGTGACTCATGTTGATATCAAAATGCCTGCAAGCAACACAAACACACACATACACACACACACACATGGACTAAACATAACAATCTGGAAAACTGTAGTACACACACACACACACACACACAGTGAGTCATGGTGATATCGAAATGCCTGCAAGCAACACAAACACACACATACACACACACACACACATGACTAAACATAACAATCTGGAAAACTAGTAGTACACACACACACACACACACACACAGTGAGTCATGGTGATATCGAAATTCCTGTAAGCAAGAAATACACACACACACACACACACACACACACACATCCTTATTACGTTTAAATTTCTCTTCCCCAGACGTATTTATTGTATATAATATTAATAATAAATAATATTAATACAAATATTATTAATAATAATGATGATGATGTTATTATTATTATTATTATTATTATTATTATTATTATTACTACTATTACAATTTCTACTACTACTACTACTACTACCACTACCACTACCACTACCACTACTACTACTACTGTCACTAATAAAAATAATAATAATAACATATCTTTTTCAATTAAAATTAGTACATAATTATAAGCAGTGTCATTAAATAATTGCGTCCCTTTACACAACATACATACATACATAAACGTGAGCTGATAGAGAGAGACATATTACATTTTTATTTCGGTCCATAAAATTATAATCTATACTCAATTTTACAAGAGTATGTTACACTCGTGATACGTAATTACTGACCAGAGACAAACGGCAGGCACCACACACACACACACACACACACACACACACACACACACACACACACACATACCCTGCATTCGAACTCAGTCAGCCTCTATAGGTGTACTGGCTACTGGGTGGGGGAAATGAGCAATACCAGGCGATTCGAAGCTCTCTGCTCCTCACACTCTGGTCAGAAATTATGTATCACGAGTGTATGTTGTTAGGAGGTGGTAAGATTTTGGACCACACTAGCTTATACATCTAGGCTATATCTTTTTTGTTCACTGGTTAGGATCACTTATTCTATTTTGGGTGATTCTGAGAAAGTGTGTTGTTACCCTGATTGTATCCATGCTGTGACTACCACTACTATTACTACTACTACTACTACTACTACTACTACTACTACTACTACTACTACTACTACTACTACCACAACTACTACCACTACTACTACTACTACTACTACCTACTACTACTACTACTACTACTACTACTACCACCACCACTATTGCTATCATTACCATTACCACTGCGACCACCACCACCACCACAACCACTACTACTACTACTACAACTATTATCATTTTACCATCACCATCACCACCAACATGTTTTACAATGCGGATCTCGTGACATTAACAATTATTATATATTTTATTTTTTTTCAGGAAAGTAACGGTACTAAACTCCATGCATGCAGTTTTCATTTTCGAAAGTGGAATGAGGTTGAAAGTCCTGGTCATTTACCTCTATACCGACCCACTCGTGCATACATACATACATACATACATACATACATACACCAGAGAGAGAGAGAGAGAGAGACAGAGAGAGAGAGAGAGAGAAAGGTTAGGATTTGTGTAGAAGGAAAGAAAAAGTTAGCTCTATATAATTATTAGATTAGGGACCATTTTGAAGTATATTTATAGTGTATACGATGGCTCCATTGGCAAACAACAATAGGCCATCGTACCGGTACCATGCACGCCGTCGTATACACCATGGATGTTCTTGAATGTATACAGAGATGGAGATAGAGAATAATGTAGTAAAACACATGATAATATCCTACACACACACAAACACACACACACACACACACACACACACACACACACACACACACACACACACACACACACACACACACACACACACACACACACACACACACACACACACACACACACACACACACACAGCAAGTAAGAGAAAAACAACATCCTGCTGGCTCAAGTCTTTCGTTCAGTACTCCACTCCTCCTAGTAAAAAAAAAAAGTGTCTTAAAAAAGGTGATAATATCCGACACACACAGACAGACAGACAGACAGAAAAGATGTGAAAACGACATCCTGCTTGGTTACCTACAGCCAGGAAATAACGGAGGGAAAGAAAGTGGTGGTGGTGGGGTGGAGGTGGAGGTGGTGGTGGTGGTGAAAGAGGAGGGTGTGGTGGTAGTAGTGGTGGTTGTGGTGGTGGTGATGGTGGAGATGAAATTGGTGTGGTGATGTTGGAGAAGGAGGGGGGTGGTGGTGGTGGTTGTGGTGGTGATGGTGGAAATGAAATTGGTGTGGTGATGTTGGAGAAGGAGGTGGTGGTGGTGGTGGTGGTGGTGATGATGTGTGTTGAAGAAAGAGGTGGAGTGTTGAATAGGTGGTGATGGTGGTGGAGTGTTTGAAAAGGTGGAGGTGGTGGTGGTGGTGGTGATGATGTGTTGGAGAAGAAGGTGGAGGTAGTGGAGGTGTTGATGTGTGTGTTGGAGAAAGAGGTGGAGTGTTGAATAGGTGGTGGTGGTGGTGGAGTGTTTGAAATGGTGGTGATGGTGGTGGAGTAGTTGTGTGTGTTGGAGAAAGAGGTGGAGTGTTGAATAGGTGGTGGTGGTGGTGGTGGTGGAGTGTTTGAAAAGAAGGTGGTGGTGGTGGTGGTGGTGTAGTTGGGTGAGTGGAGGAGGAGTGTTGAATAGGTGGTGGTGGTGGTGGTGATGATGTGTGTTGGAGAAGGTGGTGGTGGTGGTGTAGTTGGGTGAGTGGAGGAGGAGGTGGAGGTGTTGATGTGTGTGTTGGAGAAAGAGGTGGAGTGTTGAATAGGTGGTGGTGGTGGTGGAGTGTTTGAAATGGTGGAGGTGGTGGTGGTGTAGTTGGGTGAGTGGAGGAGGAGGTGGTGGTGGTGGTGTAGTTGGGTGAGTGGAGGAGGAGGTGGGGGACATGATCGCAAAGGTGGGTCAGTCAGTCAGTCAGAGCAACGCGGGCCACACTACAGGCAACAACACACGTCTGTAATACTCCTCGCAAAACTCACACACACACACACACACACACTGCCTTATCTCACAGTCAGTTCATTCATACAACAACAACAACAACAACAACAACAACAATCACAGTTCATTCATACCACAACCACAACAAGACAACTCACTTCATTCATACCACAACTACAACAACAACACTCACTTCATTCATACCACAACAACAACAACAACAACACACTTCATTCATACAACAACAACAACAACAACACTCACTTCATTCATACCACAACACTCACTGCCTTACCTCACATTTCATTCATAACACAACAACAACACTCACAGCTTCATTCATACCAGTTTGATGTGATGAACGGTATACTTTTATAAGAGGATTATCAAAAGAGACTGCATGTATCTTTTACTCTCACACCTCCCTTCTCATTCATACCCAACAGTGTAAATGAAAATATAGTAACAAGGAAAGGAGAGAATGATTTAACAGGAAGCATTTGTCGTGTGAAATAGTGTGTTGTTTGTAAGATCAGAAGAAAAATATAAGGAGAATAATATGTAAGATTAGTTAGAAAACATTGATTGAATCTCTTGGCTACCTCGTGCAAGAAAATAACATAAAAAAAATACCTGTACTGTGAAATAACAAAAATAACCGTTCTTTACGAGTGTATGTGACGACGGTAAATGACATCACACTCATTGTTGATTACCACATGATGCGACACAAGAAGTTAGTTAATGGTGATGGTGGTGTGAAGAAAATGGTGCTAAATGGTGGTAATGGTGTTGTTGGTGCTGTGAGGAAGATGGTGCTAAGTGGTGGTGGTGGTGTTAAGAAGATGGTGCGAAGTGATGGTGGTGTTGGAAATGGTGTTAAGAAGATGGTACTAAGTGGTGGTGTTGGTAGTGTTGGTGGTGTGAAGATGATGATAGTAGTGTTGTTGTGTGTCGTATTGATGACCCCTAGTGGTGTATTGGGTGTACTAGTCCCATACACACTAGGCGGTACAACCATAATGGTGGATAGTTCCGTTTTGGGTTACAACTCGCCTCTCCTGGCTCACATCAGAAGCGGTATGCCACTACGCAGAGACAACAAGCACACCCCGGTATTAGAACACGGTGAGGAAGGACAAGAGATGGCACAAGTGGAAGACGGGACTGTACAGATGATAGCAGAGGGTATAGAGGGAGAAGACAGGACTGTACTGATGAAAGGAGAGGGTACACAAGTGGAAGACGAGATTGTACAGGTGGAAGAAGAGGGTGTAGAGGTGGAAGGCATGATTGCACAGATGATAGGAGAGGGTACAGAGGTGGAAGGCGAGATTGCACAAGTGGAAGATGAGGGTGAAGAGGTGGAAGAGGAGAGTGTAGAGAGTAATCCAAGTGAGTACCATAACCTTGAGGTCCACCAGTCCCATACTAAAGGTGCAACAGACAACCAGGAATCAGGAGAAAAACACACACCTCCTGCCGAGTTTGTGACCACTCCTGACGGGATGTTGAACATTAATGTGTTGAAACAGCGAAGGCCACTGACCCCTAGTAGGTACCCAACTCCCTTCTCTCCCCGTCCCACACCTATAACACTAAACCAAGCTGCCGGCATCTACCTTAACCAAGAATCTTTGCCACCAAGGACTCAGACCAACAATGCACCTCTCTACTATGCCGTGGAAAACCCAGATTTCAACCAAGTGTCTCAGAAGATTCACAAAATCGTTACGTCCCTTAACCCTAAACTGAACGATCGAGGACCTTCCCCTGCCGGAGCTGCGTCATCCTTACTTACCTTCACCGGTCAACAACCTGCCCGGCCTGGAGACACCCCACCAACCTTCACTAATACTGACGGGTTCACGGGAGTATCAGTGAAGCATATGGTACCTGAGGACCCTGGAGTATACGATGCCTCCACTACTAACAGTGGTGATGTAAACATAATGATGAGTAGTGACCCACATCCATTACACCTCACTGATCTTCCCGTCAGACCCTTCAGTATGCAGACAGACTCTACACTTATACAGCATGACCAACACCAACACCACCACCTCACCTGGACATCATCACACTTGACAACCTCCTCTGCTGCTTCTCACACTGATGAACTCCAGACTCTCAATGACCCAGCTAACCTAGACACACAACAAGGTGACAACACTGACACACTAATATATAGTACTGATACAACTGAAACATTAGAGACTGTTACTACTAGTGCTCAGGAACTACTGACTGATACCCATGAGGAACCAGTTATATTCACGACTGTCACACCTGAACCAGTCACAGCAACAACAGTCAAACAGGATTCCTCAGCCATCACTCAGGAATCTCCCGTTGATGTAGTTATCAAACAGGAATCAACAGGTGACGCAAGTAACAAACAGGAACAACCTCTGCCTGACACAGAAGCTGATAATCAAGTTTCCGTAACTGAGACAGATGTAGCAAGTAACCAACAACCAGTCACCACCACCACCAGCAGCAGTGATGGCACAACACCAACTGACACACGACACACCATGACGGAACAGACTTTGGTTACCAATCAACAAATGCTACTGGATAATAATTCTACAACAAAGCAAACAAATGAGGTGGTCGATAGTGAAGGCGAGACAACAACAACACCACCAACACCAACAACAACACCAACAGACTCAGTGACGCTGGAACTCTACGACGAAGACTTCACTACGACTCTTACACCACCACCACCATTACCACCAACGACTACAGAAGAACAAATCGACATCGGGGAAATCCTGGTACAAAGAGTAGAGGAACTTGAACAGAGCGAGGCGGTCGATGACAAACTGGATGCCATGGAACAGAAACATCAGGAGGAACTTGACCTGGCCATGGCTGACCTTCTGGTGAGTATGTTTGACCCAATGTCTGATACCTCCACCACACAAGACCCTCCTCCCACTACTGTATGGAATGAAGGCACCACCCAAGCTACTGACCAGATTACAGTAGTGCCTTCATATACTGGAGTGGACAGTGGAAGTGGTAGTATTGGTAGTGAGGAACAGATTTTAAGCAACCCTCACCTAACACACCCTGACATCAATGAGGGTGAAGGCATGGGTACTCAACATGGCCTGGATAATAGTGATAATAGTAATTCAGGTGGACAATTGGCTAGTGATGATGAACACGAAAAAGGCACTGTAAGTCTTCATCATGATGTGGGGAATGATGATGTGGGCGTTGTTGTTGATGGTGGTGGTGGTGGTGTGTACGAGAGTGAGAGTAATATAATGGGTCATATCCCTCACCACTCGCCTCTACTTGTGGATTTCCCCCCTGCTAGAGAGCCTGTGGTGGATGGAAATGGTCCTGTCTTGTACTACCCCCGCCCCACCACCACCAGCCACCACCCATCACCCATCACAGCTGATCAGGCCGCCGGGGTGTACATAGGCGACAAGAAAATGTATCTGACGGAACAGGCAATTAACAACGACGATAATGAGGAGACTAACCACAACACTAACTACACCACCAGAAGCGATCCACCGGCCCCTGATGACGATGGCTTAAACACATGGTATGATCGGGACCCCATCAGTATCTTCGACCCCCTCCACAACCCTCAGCCAGGAACACACACTCAAGTAGAACCCTTGGATCATTCAGTAGAGGACAACACACCTATAAGTCATCTCCCAGGGTTTGTAGAGCATTCAGAGGAAGTCGGTAGTCATTCTCCAGGGGTCGTTGTTGATGATGATGATGATTCGACAGAGGGAGGACAGGTGGATCAATCATGGTGGGACACTACCGGTACTCATCCAGAAACAAAACCTCAGGGTATTAATCACTCACTAGAAGACGACGACGACGACGACAACAACAACAACAGCGACGATTACCTACCCAGACCATCAGTGGAAGAAGACACCCATTTCCCAGGTCCACTAGATATCCAAGGTGAAGATGAGGGATGGAGTAAAGAACAAGATAAAACTACAGCTATTACAACCTCACAGGAAGATTCTAGTGAAGTACAAATACAGCTTCCACCTTCACGGATACCAACAAGTCAAGGTCCCTCCCCCACGCCTGCTGTTATACGAGAATACGACACAGGTTAGTTAGTCAGAATTATACACACACACACACACACTCACACACACACACACATACACATACACACACACACACACACACACACACACACACACGTGGTTCTCAGTTATAGGGAAACCATTTATTAACTGATGTATATAAATATTTTTTCATTCCACTCGCTCAATATAATTTACACCTTAGACTTAGAGAGAGAGAGAGAGAGAGAGAGAGAGAGAGAGAGAGAGAGAGAGAGAGAGAGAGAGAGAGAGAGAGAGAGAGAGAGAGAGAGAGAGAGAGAGAGAGAGAGAGAGAGAGACCGATAGAGAGAGAGAGAGACCGAGAGAGAGAGAGAGAGAGAGACCGAGAGAGAGAGAGACACCTTTTTTTTCACTACATAGAATCATCATTGTTTAGTTGTGTTTGTAGTCAAGAATATCAGTGGCATGGTGTTGACGACGATGGTGTAGTAACGAACGAACGGTACGATGACTCTATTGTGTATCCGTGGAGCCATCGTATACCGGCACAAACAACACCATGGTATGTTTGTTCTTGAATATAGTCCAAGGTTACAAGGGTATGACCTTTAGAGGAGGTGTGGTTGGGGCAAAGGTAAATAGCCTTAAGTGAGCTCTTCCATCACACACACACACACAAAAAAAAAACAATGGTAAGTGAGCTCTTCCATCACACACACACACACACACACACACACACAAACACACACACACACACACACACACACACCTATACATGGAAGGAGCTTGTTTCGTGTTGTTTGGAATAGTTGGGAAGAATATAGTTACTCCAGATTTACCACTAACAACAACAACAACAACAACAACACTATTATATTCTGATAATATTACTGGATCACTACTTGTCGTCACATCAAGTTACTCACAAGATATTTTATCAACTATTTTTTTTAGGGAGATTTCTGATTCCTCCTGACTATGCCACGAAACAAGCTCCTTCCATGTATAGGTGTGTGTGTGTGTGTGTGTGTGTGTGTGTGTGGTGTATGTGTGTGTGGTGTGGTGTGTGTGTGTGGTGTGTGTGTGTGTGTGTGTGTGTGTGTGTGTCTGTGTGTGTGTGTGTGTGTGTGTGTGGTGTTTGTGTGTGTGTGTGTGGTGTCTTTCGTGGCAATATTTGAAAGACTTATTTTACCTTCAGTTTTCTTACTACATCACAGGGTCACTTAAACTTTCCTTCCATATGCAAATAATTTAACATCATATCAAAATATAATCAAACAACACCTTATTAAACGTCAATCAGTTCATCCCCTTCAATTATTATTATTATGAGGTGCTGCAAAATCATTCACGTGTAGTACTTTATAATTATTAACAAGATATTTACTACGATGGAAGGAAAGTGTGGGTGGATATTTGATTGTGGCCAGGAAACAACAGGACAAGATTGGCAAAAATAATGGGGTCCTGTTGCCTGGAATAATAGAGGAATCAGAGTTTGTAGAATTTATTAGTCCCAATACAATACTACCGCCTTAAGAAATGTATTATAAAATCGTCACACACACACACACACACACACACACACAAGGAAAATAATGTAGTATCGTAATGAGCGTGTGTGTAATAATATAAGATCATCACCAAATTTTGCAACACACACACACACACACACAGACACACACACATAAGAAAGATAATAATGTAACACACACACACATACACACACACAGACATAAAAAAGATAATAATGTATGTGTGTTGTATTTCAGGTGTTGGTGGAGGTGGAGGTGAGAACACAACTACAACAACAGCCTTCCCCGGTGCTGTCCTACACAGTGCTCAACCACAACACTTCCTTAAAGCATCATGCAGTTAGTATTAGGCTATACAGTATTATTATTATTAGTAGTAGTATTTGTAAAGAGAGAGGATAGCTAGTATAAATCTCTGTTGTTATTATTATTATTATTATTTTTTTATTTATTTTTTATTATTATTATTATTATTATTAATATTATTATTATTATTATTATTATTATTATTATTATTATTATTATTATTATTATTATTATTATTATTATTATTATTATTATTATTATTATTATTATTATTATTATTATTATTATTATTATTGTTATTGTTATTGTTATTGTTATTGTTATTATTATTATTATTATTATTATAAATAAATATAAAAATAAATAAATATACTCTATATATAAATAATACTATATAAATAAATCACTACTATACAGTAGATAACTACAAAGGCCCATCTTATACCAATCCTACAAAAGGATGCGGTTTGAGGTTCAGTCAGAAGATCGTAGGAGGTCAACCAACACAAGTGGACCAGTTCCCATGGATGGTTGGTATAGCCAGTAAAGCCGACCACTTCACCTTCTGTGGAGGCTCCATTATAAGTGACAGATTCATCCTTACTGCTGCTCACTGTGTGTCTGGGTGAGTAACAAAAATACATGATATTATACAGTAATTTCTTAATCACCTTCTACTCTCAGTTCATACCTATTTATATTAAAAACAAATATTATTTACAGTACATCCTCACTGATACACTATTTTCTTATGAGTATATATTCTCATTTCATACCTTAAAAAAAATAGTAATCTTCCTCGTTACTTGCACTTTGTATTTGATGAACTGTACGTTATTCCTTCCTTCCTTCCCTGTGCAGTAAACCAAGGCCAAGAGGTAGCCTATTATTATCTCTTGGCCTTGCCCTACACCCCTTCCCTCTCTCTAATATCTCTTGGCCTTTCAGTAAAGAACCCGGTGACATATACGTGAGGGCAGGGGAGACATTGAGAGGCAACCCACAAAGCATCATTGTTAACGTCCAACAAATCATGATTCACAATGGGTTAGTATCATTCTCTGTGGGTCGTATTCAACAACATTCATGGTGCATACGACGGCTCCATAGAAAAACAATGAATAGAGTCGTTTTACTGGTACCACGCCATCGTATGCACCACAGAGGTTCTTGCATACGACCTGATTGTGTTTTGAGCTTTTGTAGTTCATATTATAGTGTTTTCATCTACCTACATAAATTATATTCTCTCCAGTTGTTGTTATTATATTATGTTATACTTGAGTTATGACTGTGTTTTAAGTTTGTGTAAATTCTTCTACATATATTCTCTCCAGTTTGTTATTATAACATGTTATACTTGAGTTGTGACTGTGTTTTGAGTTGTGTAAATTTTTCTAAATACTGTACTGTACATTTTCGCCAGTTGTTGTTCTTGTTATTATATTATGTTATACTTAAGGACCCTGTGATCGTGTTTGAGAATTGGTGGCTTCTGATTTCTCCTTACTATGCCACGAAACAGGTTCTTTCTATATGGATGGTGTTTCGTGGCAAAGTTTGAAGGACTCATATATCTCCAATTTTCTGACTACAACACAGGGTCCCTTAAGTTATGATTGACTGCGTTCTTGTTACATACAGATACAGTGTCCTGAGCCACGTGAAAAATGATATCGCTCTCCTCAAGCTGGCCACGTCCCTCGCCTACAATGATAGAGTGTTCCCCGTCTGTCTGGCGGCCAATGGGGATAAGTTCGATAATGAACTTGGTACGTGGTGGTTGTCTTTCCTGGTTCATTTGACCAGAGTTACCGAATAACCACCGACACTTTCCTTCCTTCGTGCAAATAAATCAGTATCATATCAAAATATAATCATACAACAACACCTTACGTCTACTCAACCCCCTCAACTATTATCATTATGAGGTGCTACAAAATCATACACGTGTTGTTCTTTATTCCCAAGAGATTTACTATGATGGAAGAAAAGTGTCGGTGGATATTTGATTATGGCTGTACATTATGTTTACTTGTAGCTGTGGTGTCTGGTTAGGGAAGGAATGAGTCTGGCAGCCACACACTGAATAGAGTTTTATACATTATATTTACTTGTAGCTGTGGTGTCTGGTTGGGGAAGGAATGAGTCTGGCGGCAACACTGAATAGAGTTTTATACATTATATTTACTTGTAGCTGTGGTGTCTGGTTGGGGAAGGAATGAGTCTGGCGGCAACACCCTGAATGGATTACACGAAGTCTCAGTAAAGGTTCTGTCCAAAGAAGGTTGTCGCCAAAATTCCCTCTACGACAAGCCGGAGCTGAACAAAAAGATCTTATGTGCTAGCAGTGAAGGAAAGGATGCATGTCAGGTATGTTATGTCATGATATGTTAGGTTAGGTTATGTATGTGTTACGTTAGGTTCTGTAATGCTAGTGTTATGTTATACTATGCTCATGTTATGTTATACTATGCTCATGTTATGTTATATTATGTTGGTGTTATGTTATGATATGCTTGTGTCGTGTTATGTTATGCTGTTTTATGTAATGTTATGCTATCCCTTAATTGTTTTTACACGAATCATGTCACTCTTCAGAAAACTTGTCAACCCTTTAATTTTCCCATAAGATAATAACAGCCTTTAAATATTATAAGGGTAATGAACCACGTAATGTGTCTTGCTGCATGGGGGGTGATAGTGGTGGGCTGGCAGGCAGGCATATGTTGGAGGAGGAATGAATCAAGGCACTCCAATGTACATACACTCCCAATCTAAAATATTATGTATCCAGGCTTGTAAAATTAATATGAAACAGGATAAATGTTGTAATTGGTTCACTATAAGTACGTCAAATGCTTCGAAACTTCAACTAGACCTGGATACAAAATTTGGATTGCGAGTGTACCAAAAGTGTATCATAAACTGTATAATTATATTCTTGTAAGTGATAAAATAATGAGTCACATACTATACTATACTATACTATATAATTATCTTACAGGGTGACAGTGGTGGACCTCTCGTGTACCTTAATGGTGACCACTACATTCAGATCGGTGTAGTGTCTTGGGGGATTGGATGTGCTAATATAAACTATCCAGGCATCTATACCAGGGTTGGAGCATTTAAGTAAGTTCCTCCACACACACACACACACACACTTCTCCACACACACACACACACACACACACACACACACACACACACACACACACACACACACACACACAGTAAGAAATTAATTAAAAGAAGAGGATATTAAAGATGTACAGAAATATTGTTTTCCAAATAGAGTAATAGACGAATGGAACAAATTATCAGAAGTGGCAGTGTGTCAAAAACATACATAACTTTAAAGAAAAATATGATGATTGTGTTTTAACATACGGGACATTACGAGCTTGACTCAATCCTGTAAAGAAACAAATAGGTAAGGTAAGGTAAGAACTGTATACCATCTATGTAGATATGACGGGTAGATTCCACGTTACATACTCCAAGACTTGTGTGCCGTGTGACATGACATATTATGTATTCTGTATAAGCCTGTTGTCACAAATTAACTTTAGGAGACAGAGAAGGAGTTACTATATAATAATGCATTGCCTTCTTTCATTACAGCAAGTGGATCGCTAAGAAGGCACTGGCTGGCTCCATCTGTAAGGGCGGTATGTTCAAGCGAAGAAGCAAATTTAAAAACAACAAGAGAAGAAGAAAACCATCTGTGAATCCAAATAATAATAATAAGAACAATAAACCAGGAGGAGACAACGTGAGAGATACACATAAACCAGCAGGAGACAACGTGAGAGATACACAGAAACATAAAGTGGGACAAAGTTCTGAGGAGGTACCAACTGGCCTCGATCTGTCACCTTGGCTTCCCCTCTTTGCCCAGGGTGGTGGTGAAGTAGTAGATGATGACAGTGGTGAAGAGGGAAATAACAACAATAACAACAACAATAATAATAATAAGAAGAAACCCAATAGTAGTAATAATAATAATAATAATAAACATAAGAATAATAACCAACAGAAGACAGACAGCAGTGGAGAAGATGATAGTCCAATATATCCCAATACGAACAACAAGAGAAAAAATAACAAGAACCAAAATAATAACAATAACGATGACGATGAAAACAACAAACAACATTCAAGTGAAGAGAATAAAAACAACAACAATAATAATAATAACAACAATGGAGGAGGAGGAGGGAAGAGGAGGAAGAATAACAATAACAATAATAATAACAAACATGGTGGAGACAGACCGAGTGTTCTTGAGTATGAGAGTGATTGGAGTAACATACAAGAAGCTTTGGAAGGCATAGCAGAAGTTATTAATAAGGAAACTACATTGAACTGACCTATTGTTGTACCATTGAACTGACCACACACACATACATACACACACACACACACCATCTTGTAAACTATATTATACCCAATGTATGTTTATTCATGCAATATTTACACCATAATAACAAATGGTCGGTTATAAGTACTTAATTAAATGTTTGTAACACATAGCAGGACTTGTAGAAGGCATTATATATTTATTTATTTATTTTCACCAGTTAAAAAGGGGAGATTTTCTGGTTGGTGAATTGGAAGGTGTTTACTATAAGTGATTCCTACAAACTCTACCAGAAAACAGACGCTCTCAATGGCAGTGATAGGGGATCTGTTTTGTGGCATAGTTTGGAGGAATCAGCAGAGACCTTCCACTCCACTAATAATTACAGAATCTTCCCTCAAGGACCCTGTGATCGTGTATGGGAATTGGAGGCTTCTGATTCCTCCTGACTATGCCACGAAACACACCCTTTCCCTATAGGTGCAGGTGTTTTGTGGCAATATTTGAAGGACTCATTTACCTCCAATTTTCTGGTTATATCACATAGGGTCCCTTAATTAATCACACCATCTTCATTTCTATTTATATATCACTCTTCCATCATTTAGAGATAGTTTTTCTGTACATTTAGTAGTAATGTACAGTACACTCCAATATGTACAGCCACTATCAAATATCCGCCGACACTTTCATTCCATCATAGTAAATATCTTGGTAATAAAGAACAACAACACGTTTATGATTTTGCAGCACCTCATAATAATAATAATGATAATAATTGAGGGGGTTGAGTTGACGTAAAGTGTTGTATGATCGATTATTATTATAGTTTGATATGAGACTGATTTATTTGTACGATGGAAGGAAGGTGTCGGTGGTTAATTGATTGAGGCTGTACAGTATAAAGCAGATAATGGGAAACACACACACACTTAAAATGAGGAGGAGGAAGGGGGGAGAGAAGGGGGGGGGGGTACTACTCATTGAGGGAATGGTAAAATAAGACTTTGTTGTTGTTGTTGTGTGCAAGACCAATAGACTAGAGTACAGTATTCTAATCTAGTTTTCTATTTGTCTTGATTGTGTTTGAAGTGTGTGTTCCTGTTTCTTGTGTCAGCAACTGTACACACATAATCTGACATAACTAATAGATTTACTACTGTATGTCGGTAGAAGTAGAAACCTGTGTTAGTTGTTATTTAGTATTGTATTTTGTTATTGTTATGATGTAGGCTGTGTTTTGTTACTATGGTATATTCTTAATGTAGTAATAACAATATTTATTGTCTATATATTTCTGATTTGTCACTTATTTCCCCACGGCAGTATTGTTAATCCAGCTATTGATTGCTTTGTACATATTTCTTTCCAACTCAGGCAGTCAATCAGTTTGCAATCAGTTAGTCACTCAATCAATAAAACAGTCTGTCAGTCAATCAACCAGTCAATCAGCCACTCAATCAATCAATCAAACAACCAGTCAGTTAGACAGTCAGTCATTCAATCAATCAATAAAACAATCTATCAGTCAATCAACCAATCAGTCAGTCACTCAACCAAACAACAACACAATCAACCATTATTTAATCAATGAATCTATCCTCCTTTTCTGAGCTGTATCAAACTCTCGTGATAAGTTTCTTTTACCTCCAACTTTCTGACAACATCACAGGGTCCCTTAATTAAAGTTTTAGAGCAAGACACGTACGGTGTAATCTTATCTATAAAATAATAGTGGTGTGTGAAACAACATCTTTCATCAGTCTTTTCAGAACACCTTTCATTATGGATACTGATAAGATACTACAGTAATGTCATCTGACTTTTCTGTTTTACACTTGATAGTAATAATACTCGACAGACAACACTACACTGTACTACGGACTTCCTTCCTTCCTATATAATTAACATATAGAGAGAACTCAGAGGGCATTAAACTATACGAAGGAGTTTTCAGCAAAGTGAGTATGTAGAGTATTCGTTTTAGAAAATTAATACAGGTGTAGAAATCTCAAAAGTTTGGAGGAATCATAGACCTTCCAGTATATACTGGACTGTGGAAATTTTACTAGATTAGGAAATTTGAAGCTACTGTATCTAAAGATATTTCTAAGTAAATGAATTTTTAGGGAATTTCTTAAGAAATCTGCTATGGCTTCATATAAAAACTCTAAAAAATATATATCTATACAACAAGGAAAGTTTAAGGAATTTAATGAAGAAGCATAAAGGAATTTATATGAAATCTAAGGAAAATTAGAGGCTCATCTAAGGAATTTCAGAAATTAAGAGCGACTACTAATAGACTGCGCAGTAATACCTTCACTTTTACTTTCTGAAGCAAGGATTCTATAGTACTGGAAGAAGGACATGCCACTTGTGGTAGTTTTGGTCATCATGGTACAGCAGAGCCACCTATCGGTGTACGGGAATAACTAACAACGGACGTCTTTACTTACACAGGAGCGGTGGGCGTAAAAGCTGTTTTTTCATTTTTATGGTTTGCTAAAGTTAATTTTGTGACTGAAGTTGAGATTACTGGCTACATAACAATTAACTGTTCCAACAATTCTATAGTTATACAGTATAAATTTTGGTGTGGGAATAGGGGGACAGGCTTGGGGTGGGTAGAAAGCCTGTCCCCCTATTCCCGCAACCCCCTAACCCCCCAAACCCTCCCCCAAGCTTGTCCCCTACTCCCGCACCCCCCAGTCCCCCCCAAACCCAAGCTTGTCCCCTACTCCCACACCCCCTTTAATTAAATACCATATGATGTTGATTCCCCACGTCCGCTAGAGGCGCTACAAAACACAACACCACCAACAACAACAAAAATAATACATTGAGTAAGGAGTCCTTCTTATTAACATTCCTTTGGTGACTTTTTATTCCTTACCAACTTCAACAACAACAAGATGAAGATGTGAGTAGTCCACTTTCTCTTGTGTTATTTTGACTCTTTTTAACTTGATTATAAAGGAATATAGGCGTAGATTAACATATATAAAGTTATGGAAGAGTATATGTGACCAAACGAGGAATTATTTACTGTATGTGTGTTCAATAAATAAATAAATAAGGCTGTGATGATGATGGTGAAACTTTTTTTTCCTATCGTAACTTTTTTTTGGATTTGTGTTGTGTATTTTTTATATGTAAACAATTTATGTATGTGTGTGTAGAATTGAAAAGATCTTAGATACATTTACATAAGTACTGAGTTGTATTGTATGTTTTAGTAAGGTATAATTATTAACCGACTATTTTGGACTATTCTAACACACTTTTCATCTCTGGTGTTTCTCTCTATCCTACTATCCTACTATTCTTGGATAAAATCAGGAAACAGCTAACAAAAATATGGTTGTATACGAGCAACCGCTCTTCTAAAACTAGGTAATGATTTTAATACATAATAATGTCCTGTTTATGACCTTTTCAATGGTACAAATATAAATGGGGGGTCGAAACGTGAGTTATGCGTACCTTTATTATGGGAGGCTCTGGTCCTAATAGGAGTCGTCGCTCGGTGCTGAAATAAACAATTATTCCCAGTACTCAGGATCTTACTCGCCCCGGCCCACGTTATACAAACATAATTTGGAAATTCGTATGACCTAACCTAACCTAGAGCACAGCAAAGGGTATGTCTTAGAATGGTCTAAAATAGTGGGTAATGACAGTAAAATATCTATTATACAGAGAGGTGCACTTTGGCACTTTTACCCAGCAAACTACTGGGACCTAACCTGGGCAGACTACCAGGATATAACCGTGGTAAAGTACAGGAAATGACCGGGGGAAAAATACTAATTTTCATTCATAATAGATTGACGTCTAAAGTTATGTATTGGTGTAAGATACTCCAGCATTTCATTTAATTCATTTTTATTTATGTATTTGGTATTATTACAGAATAACTGGGTTTTTGGTTAGGCTTGAGCAGTATTACCATATTAGGTTAGGTCCTGGGAATTTCCCCCGGTCACTTTATGATAGTTTACACTGGTTATAACCGGTAGTTGCCCAGGTTAGGTCCCGGTAGTCTGTTGTGGTCTAGGTTAGGTTAGGTCAGGTCAGGTTAGGTAAGACTAGTTTCCAAATTATATTTGTAAACGGGGCATTTCTGAGAGAAACACCATAGATGAAAAGTGTCTTAGAATGGTCCAAAATAGTGGATAATAATACTAATATATACAATATAGTGAAGCCAGGTTTTCTGTAAATTTACCATTTATTTTTTTCAGGATGATTTTATTACTAAGGACTTGTGTGGCAGCTCTGGTGTTGACATTACTAGTGACAGGACAACACATTAATGAAGACAAACTCCAGTTATTAAATTTACACAACGATACCAGTACCATCAACACTACCAATACCAGTACCATCAATACTACCAATACTACCTCTATTAAACTACACCTATTGGTTCAAGAAGGATTACAGGTAGGAATATAATTATGGTACTAATGTATATATATATATATGTGTGTAATGTAAGTATTATTTTGGTATGAATATAATTATGGTACAGTCGCGAACCAAAGTGTCGCACCCTCCTTGGCTGACAGAAAGGCGAAGACAGTGTTAAAGATATGCTGAACAATTGGACAAACTGGTGTATCGAGTTGGTAACGAAAGAGTGTGAGGTTCATTACCACAAACCGAAAGTCATGGAAAATGAACCTCAGCCTGTCTCGTTACCAACCCCCCCCCATACACCAGTTTGTCAGATGGTTCAGCATATCTTTAACACTGTCTTTGCCTTCCTGTCAGCCAAAGGGGGTGCAAAACTTTGGTTCGCGACTGTACTAATGTATATACAGTATATGTGTGTAATGTAAGTATTATTTTGGTATGAATATAATTATGGTTACCGGTATAACTGGGGTTTTGCTTACTATGATATTTACAATTTGCTAAGTCCTCACTAATGCTTGGCTCCTCACCAGTCACCACTCTACCTTGAAGATCATGAATGATTATTTATTTGGTGATTACAGCAGGTAGATGATGAAAAACAATGTGATGTTGAGTGAATGATTTAACCTTATGTCAGGCCAAACCAATTTAACCGTGTACAGTATTAATGATACAATGACTTGATAAACACTACACAGCCATCATATCAGTACCATGTCATTGTAAACACTATGGATATTCTTGCATACGGCCTACAGAGACATGTTGAAAGATAAAATTTAATCTGGTTTAATTTTCAGCATAATAATAATGGAGGGGAAAGCGATGAAGAAAGCCTGAATTTAGAATCTGCTAACACTCAAACCCTGACACCAAACTCAACTCAATCCAAGACTCATAAAGGTATGTTGATTTCATTTAAATGGGAAGTACTGTAAAGTGTTGGTGGTAAATCTGGAGCCAACTGAGTCCACCAAACTATTCCAAGCCATTATTCTTGTTTATCTGGTGCTGTTTCCTGGTGTACTTTGAAGGAATCACGGCCGTCAAATGTTCCAAAAGCATATTACACGTACTATCTTACATATTTACAGTTGATAAAATGCAAAAGTCAGAGTACAGTACTGTAATTTTCAAGGATTAATATCTCATCCCTGTAACTGGGTACTGTAATGTGATTGAAGCAGAATATCCTTTTAATTAAGGGGAGAGTCTCTTGTTGTTTATTTGGATGGCTACGGATTCCTCCAGTGTTATGAAGCAGATTCCCTATTTGTAATGTTGAAGTCGTCTGTTTCTTGGTATGTTTTGGAGGAATCAGTGGCCCTCCAGTTCAGTAACATGATATTCTTTCCTTAATCTAGTTTTCCATAATTATAATCTATTGTATGTTCCTGTACCTCCTTGTGTGATTAATCTCTCTTCCCACTTTCATTTCTCTCTTTATTTATGATCTTCCACTCTGTTTGTCCATCTGACTTATGGTCTTCCTTTCACATTCTTAAACTCCCCATCTTACATTCCCTCACCATTCCCTGATAACCTGGTTTTTTTGTACTGTTGGTGGCAAAAGTCCGGTTGCCTCACTCAGTGCATCTTGAAGAATATCATAAGGGATAATCATCAAACAAATTCAATATTCAGTGGGCAAATACATGAGCCTGTGAAGCTCGTATTTTGATACTGTACTTTATAACCTGGCAGATGTGGCAATAGGACTGTTGCTGTCCATTGTATTACTGTATACCATTGTAATCTCAGCCACTCACTCAACACACTTTACAATTTGAGTGATTCATAAACATCCTGAAATCCTGCTTTTCAACCATATGGTGAAATGTTTTAAAAAGTTAATGATCGTCAGATAATACTAGTTAGGTTATCAACATATTTTCCGTGACTAACAATTGCCAGAAATACTTCAGTAAGTTTGGGATTAAGGAGGAACTGATTCTCATTGACAAGGTACTGTATTGTAGGTAGCATAGTACCAGTACACTACTTTTTATGGTATGTTCTGTTTTGAATACTGTAGACCCTCTATATACAGTACAGTACAACAAATATATACTTGTATCCACCACTTCATTTTATACTCAGTAATTTACTGAAAACCACCAAATATTTTCCCATGCTTCTGTCATTCATTACCAAACAAATAAGTGATCTGTTGGTCCTGTGTTAAAAGGATAGTGATAAAGTTAATCTTGTATCATAGTCCTACTGTATTCTAATTCTATTTATACATTTTAGTGAAGAAGCCTTCTAGTGTGGGGAAGAAAGGGGTTACATTGCCCAAACCCTCAGTACCAAAAAAAGGAGCCGATCCCGAATCGTCAACTCCGTCTGTCTCACCAAGGAAAGGAGTGGTGTATCCAGACCCTAAACCCATTCCCCCAGATGGAAAAGTTGAGTCACCAAGCAGTGGAGGCAAGATGAGTGAACTTCTTCTGCACTCAGAGGCATCAGAGGAGAGCATGATACATGGTGGGTCAAATTCCAATAAAGATTTGAGTAAGGATAGTAATAAACCTATGCCACAACTTATAAATACAGATGTTAAAATAAAAAGTAAACCAATATCACCAACACAGAAGCCAGATGCTGATGATGATAATAATCATAATAATAATCTAACGAGGCCAACAGTTTCGGATGTAATACAAAAGACACCACCGGTTCATGACTTAGCATATAACACATTGATTCAGAGTGACAAAAATGTAAGTTCAAACCTTCACTCTAAACCAGCTGCTGCTATGGATGTTCGAATTATTAACGACCATACTTATATTTCAAGAAGTGAACAGGTGAATTATATTTTAGTCATATCAGGAATAGTTTTTATAGTTGTTCTTGTGATGCTAATAGTTGTCGGATACAGAAAATTTCAAGATGTTTGGATGCGAAGACACTATAATCATGTTGACTTTCTGGTTGAGGGTATGTATGATGAGTGACATGATGAATAGAGAAATAATTAGTCCTTATAAGTGCTTAACCACAAATTTGGTGCTTCTTAATATAAATATAGTAAACGCTCTTATATAACAAACTCTCTACAATATTTTTCTATGAACCATATATTTTTAATGCTACCTTTATGTGCCTTACATTACATACTAAGTAATTTAGCATTTCTTGCAAAGCTAGCTATGTTGAATTTAAGTGTACAGCATTGTTAAGATTTATATCATTGTTGAAGATTGGATACATTAAATGTACAAATGAATTTATTGTTTACCAGCACAAGCAAGATGAGTATTTATTTTGATTGGTAACAGAAATATAATAATACAGTACTGTACAGTACTGTATAATATATGGAGAAATACATTATTTATTAAATCTTCATACTTTGGCCACTTGAATGGAGCAAGTAACATGCCTATAGTTCTAGGAAGGCAAAATGTTGCGACTAGGATAGATCACCCTCTACACACACACACACACATGCTCTTGCCTCTGCATAAAAAGCCTCAATGCATCAACACAGTAAATCCTCAACATTTTTGTCATAGCTCTCCTATCAACCCTATTGTATGCCTTCTCAAAGTCCATGAAGGCAGCATACAACTTTCTACCCTTCCTAATATATTTCTCCACTGTTGATTTTAATGCAAATATCTAATCCACATATCCTTTACCCTTTTGGAACCCTCCTTGCTCCTCACTGACTTTATTCCCTGTTACTTCAATCAGTCTTTCAGTAAGAACCTTCCCTGGTACACTAAGAAGGTTTTTTTCCCCCATAGCTACCACACTCATCCCTACTCTCCTTTCCCTTATACAGTCTGTGTTTCTGTTTGCATTTGATTCTTTCTCTGTTCATCGGTGTTCCCTTTTATTTATCCCGAGCGGAGCGAGCGAAAGCTTGTGTAGTGTATGTATAATAAAATTATACATATATCATTGGCCTTATATTTTTAGTTAAAAAAATGAAACTAGAGTAAACTTGGCAGCTCAGTTCTGTACTGATAATCCCAACTAAATATGTTTCACCAATGTATGAAAGAAAAACACTGAGTGAGCAAGTGTTTCATATGTACTGTATATAATGTTATCTCTCTCTCTCTTCCTATTCTCCTTAGTCATTTAAAAATTCAATTCTACATATTCCTTACCTTTTTGGGTAATATTAATATGTGGAACTGTCATAGTAATACTCATATGGTAGACTGGCTTCAAGCTTGTAAACAGAAAGGTGATGTGGATGGCTGGGTGAAGTGAGGGATGTGACTGGAGATAGGATTACCACTACTTGTTCAAGTACCTAGATGACTACTAACTGGTAAGTACTGTACTGTAGACCCTCAATATACAATGAATAAAGAGTTGTATCCACTACTTCATTTTATACTCAGTCCTTCACTGAAGATCACCAAATGGCTTCCCAGGCTTCTGTTATACATTACCAAATAGATTTAACTTGTCTTAAAAAAGTGATATATTTAATCATTTTATATTGAGGGCCTACTGTAAGGCTAAGTAAACGATACAGTAGGGTGTTATTATGTACAGTATTATGATTTATATTTTATTATGTTTGATATGTTGTCATTAGGGAAAATGCTCCATTAACAAGAATTATTAATCAACTTGTACTTTAATATTACTTTGGATTACAATTAGATGGGAGTTTACTGTATGTGATAAGATATATTTCATCTATTAAAAATCCAGTACAAGTTTATAACATTACTATGTGATATACTCATATTTTTTGCACTTGCTGTAGTAATAATAGAAAACTGAATTGCAGTTGTGGTTTTACATTGTAGATCAGCAACTTTCAAAAGACTTGTTGATTTGCATTTGTAGTAGTAAATTTTTCTCTGCAGTGCTCACCACTTATAGAAACATAGTACTAACAGAATATGACCGGCTTCACAGGCCAATAATCTGTAAGTTCCTCTGAGTTTAGGGTATCTGTCTGTAAACCCCTTGTAATGTGTCTGTAGAGTTTATTACTCACACAGTTGTTTGTTTATGTTCAAGATCCCTGACTAATCTTCATGCCCTGGACTGGGTTTTCCCATTAGGGTCCTAAAAGGGTGTACAGTACAGTAGTGGACATAAGTTTCAGTACACATAGTGGTGACTCAACAAATTGCCGACTAATATTTTCATACGAGGATATTGTTTTGAATAGTGAGTACGGTAAGTACTTGTAGTAAATTAGAGAATGCGGCATAAAATACTTATTGTAAAGTTTACTAGCCAACTAATAGAGAAACTGTCAGACCTTTACAAGAGTCTCCTCAATGCTGATTAATAATATTGTCCACAATTGCATATATTATGTGCTTGGCTTTTGTGGGATGCAAGTCTTCCATAATGTGTTGTGTTGCATCATGAATACTGTTGCTATGACTCCAGCCAGACTTTTTTTATAGCAAGTTGTGCCTGAGAGCATCTTATTCATTATTTAGGGGTGAACCTCTTTGGTAAACTGGAAGGCTACTGATTCCTCTATATTATCCCAGGAATTTTAATTTGGGAAATTAATGGGGGGAGGGTGTCTGTTTCATGACATAGATTAGAGGATTCAGTTGCATTCCAATCTACCCAAAAACAAGGTTTTCTATTTAATGGCTAATAACTAAAATATAAATGTCAAGGCAAGGCGTCACTAAACCCAAATTTATCTTTAATGCCCATTTTCCAATGCAAATGAAAAAAAAACTTGCAAAAACATAATTTACTGTATTTTGTTAATCTCTACATGCTGAATTATAATACTATGTTGGATACAGTGTATAAAATACAGCTTGTTACAGTAAAAGTGTAACACCATCCACCATAAGCAAGTTTATTTATTTAATACATATTTTGCTACAGTATAAATGAAACCCACTGACTAGGGTAGACTGAGTACATTCCACTTTACTAAACTTAACATGAGCTTTGTAATATACTGTCTTGATAGTTGAAATTCATTTAATGGCATAGTACACTACGGTACATTAGAGCACCTTGATTCCTCCAAGGTATACCAGGAAACAGGACCAAATTAACAATAATAATGGAGGCTTGTTTGAAATGGTCTGGAGGAATCATTTGCTCCAGATTTACCAACATCGTACTATTTCCTCAAACAATACAATTTGAGAAGGGAGTGTGATGCAAATAGTGTATAATATTCAAGCACTGTACAGTATCATACTTCTTACAAGTCTATTTCACCATGAAGATGCATCCTAGTAAGGTAATTGATTCAGAACATATTGTGTGTGTTTAGGTATTGTTATGAAAATGTGATGAATACTGTAAACATTATTAATTCATGAACTGGACCTCATGTCTCCTTTACCAATTATGTATATTGGGGCAGTTTGTAAATACTTATTACTAAAAATATATATATTTTTGCCAGCAACTACCACAAGGCTTTCTGCCTCTTAATTAAATACTGGTAACAAACTACAGTATAGTCCACTAAAATGCACTACATGGCACAGTAGCAAAATCTTTGACATTCATGGTCACAGATTCAGGGTTTAAGGGGATAGTAAAGTGTTGGTACATTTTGAGCAACTGATTCCTACAAACAATCCCAGGCAACAGATCCCCATAATTATGTTTAACGAGGTCCTGTTTCCTGGCATACTTTGGGGAAACCAAGGTATACTCAAATGAACTAAAAGTATATATCCCCTTAAATCCTAGCCACAGTAAATGTTGAGTGTTGTACTATACAATATATTGGTAGTAATTCTGGCCAAGCACAATAAAGAATTCATTACAGGTGAATTTATAAGGTTATTCAAACCTTTTAAATGATAAAAGGACAATGCAGTACATTAATCTGGATAAAACCAGTTTATATACAATAAAATACTGCATACTGTAATATTCAATTAATAATACAGGAGAATGTTCCTTCCATTCATGAGTACAATCACTGAGATCTGGGATGCATTATACAAAAAAATGTAAGTTTTTATGCATGTGTGTATTTGTCCCTAATATAAAATTAAATAAAAAATATGCAAAATATACCAAGTTATAAAAACAATACAACTTTCAAGACAGAGCACTTTCATACTTGACAGTAAACACATTCATGTATAAAGTAACTATTGATACCTTGACATATTATTCTAATGCATCAATATTTAGAGCACAAGGTCTCCTGAACTCTTGACCTCGTTCGTGGATCCACTTGTTTGACACTGAAATATAAAGAAAACAATTGATTTTACACACAATATAATTATACAGCAAATATAGTACATTATTTAACTACAGTAAACCCTCTTTGTATATTACACACTCATTAACCTTGAGGATAATGTGTGTTTACGTTTACTGTATAGTATGTAGATTCATGGATAAAGGTATAATACACACCCATAACAACAACAACAACAGTACAAGGTGAGGGATTACTGTATCATCATAATAACGGGGATAGACATTCAATCAATAACTCACTGCTCTTGTTCATCACCAAATCCTTTTCTTCTCTATACGGTACAATTTCTCTAAGTTTCCCTAGGTTTTCTTGACATCTCCACCATTCTCACAATATTCAGAGATTTTCTTTGTCACTCACTTCCTATTATTTTGCAATACAAATCGATCATCAAAGAACCTTTTCCTCGAAGTAGTTAAATAGACAATGCGGTAAAACAACGTTATTATGTACAGTATTATGATTTATATTTTATTATGTTTGTACCCTTTATTATGTTTGATATGTTGTCAAGTAAGGGACAAGTTTGTTCCCCATTTAATCTCTTAAATTGAGTTTTTTTTTAAGTGCATTTGATTATGGACTTGGAAAAACAAAATTATTATCCCGATGGCTTACCCCATTTAGTTCCAACCAGAACAGGACAGGCAGCATGGCGTGTAAGGGCATCACCTTCACCATTTGGGTAAAGGTTATACCAGTAAGCTGCTGCTCCTTTTTTGGGCCACAAAGCAATGTTCAAATGTGGAAATACTGTTGCTCCACCTGCTTCCACATCAGACATCTGTAACCATCACCAAATTATTATACAAGAACTGTCATTGTCAATACAGATATGCTTGTAATGTTAAATCAAAATGCAATAACTGGACAAAATTGTGTAACCACCACCAAAATATTAGATGAGAACTATCAGTGTTCAGAAATGTTTACGTTAATTAATCAAAAACATTAACCTGACAAAATTTACTATACAATGCTTGTAAACATCCAGAATATGTTACCTGGAATCTTTGTTACACCAGACCTATTTAACTGCAGATTATTATTGTTACTGTTCATTATGAAGATATTAATATACTTTCACAGACTAAAATATGATACAGATATGAATGTACAGTACAAGTGATAGGAGGTAAGGCAGCTGGAAACACAAGTAAATAATCAGTAATTCCTGGAACTCTTTAAATTAAACTCATCAGAGTCAGGATGTACCAAACTACCACAAGAATTATCAAGGTTTAGGTAAAAATCCATATACACTACAGTATATACTTCTTTGTGTGTCAGTTTCAGGTATGGCTGAGCGCCACTGTATTCATCTGTAAATATATATACAGTATACTGAAATGGTTAGCTTTACACAAATATACTCATCATTTTATTAAGGTAAACAAATCCCCAGTGTTGTTCTGGTGGACAATTATTTACAAACAACCACCCAAGCCAAAGCAACAACCGACATCAAATGGTTAGTTTATGTACCAGAGATTTTCACCAACTATCTTAATATGATTCCTATCATTCACTGTACTAGTATGCTTTGTTATAATTATAGTACAGTACTAGGATTTGGTAAATTAACGATGAAAAACACCGCTTGCCCTTCAAGACTGGTTTTGTAGAATACAGTAGTCACAGATAAAGGGAGATTTTAAGGTCTCAGTATCCTCTGAACTACTGTATGCCACAAAACAGATCCCCTTAATACAGGTAGTAAAGTCATGGTCTAATGTACTGCAACACCTTCCAATGAGATGGCTTCGAAAAATGATCCGAAACTATAGCTGTTGGTGTGTGCAATTTTGGTTCATAAAATTAACTCAAATAGCTCGCTTTTATTCACCAGGTTGCAGTACATTAGACCATGACTTTACCACTGTAGGTGTCTTGTTTTCTGGCGTAGTTAGAAAGAATCAGTAGTTTTCTAATATTATGTTATGTACAGACTGTCCAATAACTATTAATGGAAAAAACTCACAACTTTGTCTTGTTTGTAGCTTACTCTATCATGCAGTTTTAATATAAAAACAATCTGCTACAAAGAATGATAGCTTTACTGAAGGCCTCAAATATAATAGATTAAAATTTATCAGAAAGAACTAAAACATCATTTCAACTGTGAATGTAGTAAAGACCACAGAAGAACAGTAATTAATGTAGTAAAGGCCACAGAAGAACAGTAATTAATGTAAAGGAACTCCTGTCTGCTCACAATGCATGCAATACAACTCTTATAAATTGTCAAGGGTTAAACAGGTTTACTCACATAAAACAACACTGTTGCCATGCGATTGCCCCAAGGACCCAGGCCAATCTGAGGATTAGTTTCCTCTGCCTGCAACATGCAATGTCACAGTTTTGGGTCAAATTAGTCAGTAAATTGTCAAATATGTCCGGATGGAATGGTGTCTCTGTCCCTGTAACACTTGTCATGTCATGTCACTGTCAGTGGTTCAATAAGGTAATCTGTGGTAATATTTCTTCAGATGGTGAAGCTTCCAATGCACAAACATTGACAACTATTTACCATATTTACCACAAACAATATTTACCATATTGTAGATGGCAGCTTCCATCGAAAGGTATCTTTTTCACATGTAGGACTTTAAAATGGTCCATCAGATTATAAAGTAAATGTGTACTGGTACTGTAATGTACTGTAATGTAATGTCAATGCATTACTTTAATCAGATAAAAGAATCATATCTACTTCACCATCCTCACAGCATAAGTAGTCCTGGTATTCTGTTATACAAAGCTGTCTTATATCATGTTGTCTGTTACTACAAAGGGGAATAACATTACAATATCAACAACATGGAGGTAAATGAATCCTCTAGTCTAGACAATGCCAAGAAACATTGGTGATCTGTTTTCTGGTACTGTATAGTGTAAAGGAATCAGTCGCCTCTATTTTGTCTATCATAGTAATACCCACTTAGTATGAGGTCATTTTAAGAAGCAATTGTGCTGGCTAAAAAGTTAATAAAGTAATGTGCTGAAGCATGAAGGTTATGATATGATAGTGTAGTTAGTACAGTACATGTACTACGGTAGGTAGATATGGAAAAATTCTTGGATACTCAGTGAAAGTATAACACAACATCTATGTATCGACATGATTTTTCCATATTTCTACCACAGACATAAAGCAACATAATAATATTAATCAGCACTAGGAAGAGCCTACAGCAAACTTGAATGTCTCTGAAGTTTAATTACTTACATAAAACAGGAAAGTTGCAATTCTGTTTCCTGTGCCTAAGATCTTAAAGGCATCTTTTTCTTCTCGCTGTGAAATGATAGTTGTTAATGCTTACTATAATTATAATCAAATGGTTACTATTACCTCACATGAAGAATACTTTAGGTGATGTTATTAAAACTACTACTATGAGAAAAAGGATCTTTGTCACAATTGGTTTTATTGGTAAAAATTTGAAATACAAATTGAGTGACAAAAAGCCTTTTCCTGAGCAATGTTGTATGAAGACTATAAAAGAAACACTGGTTTATATTATAGACAGTAGTGTGAGATAGTGTATCTCATACACTGCAACTTGACTTTTGTGAATATTACAATAACTTAACAAAGGTGGGAAACTGTACTTTTAAAGTTATAAAACTTTTAAAAAGTACTAACAGCATTACTATACTACCAAGTGGTGATGTGATAAACTATTTATGTCTTCCCTTAACTCAACCCATGTTAAAATCTCAGTGTGAATATTGTAGTTGGATTACCACTAGTTGTAATAACCCAAAAAGTATTGCTGATACTGACATCAGTACTCAGTGCATCTAGTTGAACTGCCCACCTTTGTGCTTACAGTACAGTATATTCATCACTAAAAATATTTAATATTTAATATTTTGATCTAGCTGACATGAACCATTATTTACTGTACTAGTGATTGCAAAGCCTATGACCAAAATTCAAATGTAAACGTATTAAACCAATTTCAAATTGAAAGCTGTGCAAAAGTTTGAAGCTATAGTACAAGAAATATATTAACCTGTTACAAATCTATTCCAGTAATGTAATATAATTATACAATAACTTACCTGTGCATAATCATAGTGTGGTTCATAATGTCCTCCAAGACCATAGTTAGCCACTTGTAGTTCCTCAGCTGTGTCCATGTTCAGTCCTACATTCAGAAAATATTAAGTTTATAACCATATCATTTTATACTCAGAGTTCCAAAATATAATGAAAGAATGCAGTACTGTACAACATTATTTTCTCTCCCATTTCATTTTATGGTGCAAATTTAAATTTATCTAAATTGTGTATTGAACTATACTCCGAGTTACAATATATAATATAAAATACTGTATTCACAAATATTCTACTGTACCCAGTAATACTAAAACCTCTTTTTGTTTAACTGGAGGGTTTCTGGTTACTCCAAACCATCCCAAGAAACATGTTGTCTCAATATTTCCAATAGGAGGATTTAATAGCCCTCCAGAATACAAAAAAAAAAAAAAAGAAAGAGATTCTCCCCTTAATGTCTTTCATGCAAAACAAACTGATAATTTTCACTACAGTTTTGGATAAGCACCAGATAATGATACCAAAGTAATATTACCTGTGATGGACCCAATACGATTATTGACTCTTGTCACGGTCTCAGAATCTTCAGCTTTCAACCAAGATGATTTGCTGATACGATAGGAAGCAGTTTCCAACTCACCAGTCTTGTAATTTTGAACTGTGGCTCTCTTAAACTGATTAAAAAGGAGAAAAAAAAACCATGATTATGATAACAACACATGGATAATTATACAGTAATAGCAATATTGTACTGTACTTGGCATTTACAATACAATATCTAAGTAGGAGGATGAAGATTAGAGTCTGAAGGATCTTTGGTGTATTAGATTGTGTTTATTCCTCCAAAGTATGCCAGGAGATAGGACCAGATTAACAAATATAATGGTGACCTGTTGCCTGGAATAGTTGGAAGGAATAAGTTACTCCAGATTTACAAACACTGTACTTCCCCCTTAACTCAAGCTAATTAAATTTCTGTAAAGATACAGTATCTGTTAATTTCTTATGTTGAATGAAGCCTTACTATAATGACTCATCTTACCGAAGGTGTTGCTAATTCTTTAATGGTGGCCACTTCACTGTCACTGAGAACATCATGGTAGATATATATATTTGGATGAATATGTACCACCTCAGTTTTCACTGGACCAATTCGAAGAAAGTCAGTAGGTCCATTCTGGAAAAAAATTGAAAATTAAATACATAAATTAATGAAAATAAATAAATATGATAAAAACTTCTGGGAAAAACCTCTTTAGTTGCTCAATTTGTATTATTTTGCAATGTAAATTAAGTGATGAGCCTGTTCCTCAAAAGAGTTGTTTGATATTACTGCCCTCAGTATTTTCATGAAGAGATTTTTCTTAAATAGACACTTAGAAGAACAATGAAAATATTTACTGAAGTTACCTGGTAATAACAATTTAGTTTCTTTGCAACCTGAGGCAAAAGTTTTCCTTCACCACGGCAAAGTCTTTCATAAGATCGACGTTCTCTGTGCCAGGCATCGTTGACATCAACATTTTCTGTCACTGTGTAACCCTGCCAGAAATTAATAAAGAGTTAGTACAGATTTACCAACAACACTGTACACATTCTGAATACTTGCCCAATCTCACCTCATCAGTTTACATACTCAATTCAACTAGTTCATTTCCACTGTGCTATTCTAGACTTGGTATGCCCTATTTCATATCCATGTCTCTGAAGCATTTGTCATTGTCAGCAGGAAGATAGTATTTTTAAGTTTCCTATTTAATTCCATACTCACACTTCTAACCTTCATGATTCTCTCCAATAATTCTATGACCTGTGCATGTTCCACACTGTTCTCTCTCTATCTCTTTCCCTGGTATTTAGTGTTGATTTTACATGCAATATTATATTTCCCGTACCTTTTCCACGGCCTCAACATCAATGTTATCACTGTCGTCTCCACGTTTCTTGGCCTGCTGTGAATTCAAAGCCTCAAGGTAATAAGCTCTGTTCCCCAATGCCCTCTGGTGGTCAGGTCTCTCCACCAGTAGTTCATCGGTGAGTTTGAGTGCTTGCCTCACGTTGCCTTGCATGTATGTGGAGAAGGCCAGGTATTCAAGGATGTCAGCGTATATTACCGTCTTGTTGGTCTCCATTTCGTATCGGTTCAAGGCTTCATTCATCCATAGTGTTGTGTGGTAGTGATCACCGGAGTTGTAGCTCTGGCGGCCCAGCTCAAAACAGTCTGAAGCTAAAGTAATGGAGAGAATGTATTCACTGGGTCAAATACTATGTTGGATTTGCATATACCTATACAGTAAATGTACAATCAAAGACAAATATCGTGTTGCTGTCTTGTTCAATTATTTAAAATAATTTGTGAAAAAATAATATGGTGTGTCCTCTACCATATAGTTTCTCCATTTTTCAATACACTACTTTTGATAGTACACTAAAAAAAATATTTAACAGTGATCTCCTCTCTATTAAACACTGCACACAACTTTCTCCTTCTCAAAATTAAAATACAACTCCGTTCCACTCAGACACAAACAGGAATATGAGTTTGTGTTCAAAGCCTAAGCAGTGTGACCTTACACTGTCTTAAAGATTATTACAGTGTTGGGTGGTAAATATGGAGCAACTTATTCCTCTAAACTATTCCAAGCAACAACAGGACACCATTATTTATGTTGATCTGGTCTTGTTTCATGACATACTTTGGAGGAATCAAGGTGCTCTAATGTACCAAAAATATAGTATTCACCCAAAAAATAATTGTACACAGAGAAAAAATAATAATGAAATAAATACCGGTATATAAATAGTCGAAAGAAATAAAATTGTAAATAGTATTGGGCCTTACCAGTGAGCTCTCTATAAGCATGTATGTTGCCATTGATCTGTCCCCGTGCCAAATGTGCCGTGTCCAGTTTGTATGTGTCTTGGAGTCTCATGAGAGCCACGGCAGCACCATTAAGATCTTCCTCATCAGGCCAACGAAGCAGCTCAGCCATACTCGTCAAGTTGGTTAACATTTCTGGGGACCAATATATTATACATGTAAGCGGGTGTGGGAATAGGGGGACAGGCTTGGGAGGGGGGGTTTAGTGGTGCGGGAGTAGGGGGACAGGCTTGATGGGGTGCGGGAGTAGGGGGACAGGCTTGGGGGTGTGTGGAAGTAGGAGGACAGGCTTGGGGGGGGGGGGGGGGGGAGTTGGGTTAGGGATGTGTGGGAATATGGGACAGGCTTTCTACTCCCCCCCCCCAAACCTATCCCCCTATTCCTGCACCCCTCCAACCCCCCCAAGTCTGTCCCCCTATTCCCACACCCTCTTAAGGGGAGATTCTTTTTTATAGTTAATTGCAAAGTATCTGATTCCTCCAAGCTGTGCCACAAAACAGATCCCCTATTAGTACCATATAGGGCATCAGTTTTGTGGCATAGTTGGAAGGAATCAGTAGCCTTCCAATTTACCAACAAGGGAATCTCCCCTTATTATAAGAATCCATATCCTGCCTCACAAACTGATACCATCAATGAAAAAAAAAAAAAAAAATTGGGCTGCTTGAAACATCTGCTATAAAAGGTTGTGATTATTTCTTGTTATTTTTATCTCTTTTTGCCCATAAAACTGCCTTGCCATCTATATACATAAGTATAATACAGTTTGGTCAGACACTTTATGAACACCCTGTATAATTTATCCTAATAACCCACTAGGCTACTGTACCTTGACCCATACTGTTGTCAGTCATGAAATTCTGAAGATCTGTCCAATCCACTGTGAGCCTCTTGACCAACAGGTAAGCATTGATGGGATTGGCCAGGAAGTCTTCAGGGGAAAGTGAGGCTTTGTCGTGAACTCTCTCCATCTCGTACAAGTCTCTGTTTGGGGTTTGATTAATTCATTATAAGTAATGCTTTCTTTTCCACTGTTGGTGTTATAGGTGTGTTTATCATTGTCTGTAATGAGTTTGTGTACAGTAAACCCTATTTGTACATTACACACTCATAAACCCAGTGGTGGATGATTGCTAACATACACAGATTAAAAACTGTACAAAACAAGGGATTTGTTTACAATATTATTGAACACTCGATTACAATTGGTGGGAAACAAAAACAGTACAGTAAAAAGGAAAAAAACTATAATTGTAAGGCAAGGAAAAGATACCATTGCAACAGAAAATAAATAGTAAAGATTATTTAATATGATATGGATCATTAGCAACAATCAATAAAATATAAACACTGACTCAGAAATCAAAATTTCCCAACCTATGTGTAAACATGGAAGTTTCTTAACTTTTTTATCATCAGCGAGATTAATTATCAACATTAAGAGAGTAATATACTTTTAGTAATGTCTCCTACAGTAAATACCATAAGTTTATCATTCACACTCACTTTTTCAACTTTTCTAATTTTTCTTCCTGTGCAATGATGAAGTTTTCCACTGCTCTGATCATTTCACCTTCTGTGGTAAGGAGTCGACTCATGTCTGTCATTGCAGTGAAGACTTCACCTTGTCCAGGCACCACCAATACCACTAATGTCACCAACAACCATATCAACGCCATTTTTCTGAAAGTAAAAAATCAGTTATATATCTACTGTGTGTGTGTGTGTGTGTGTGTACTAGAAGACACACACACACACACACAAAGCCTCAACACCATTAAATATAGGTACTGTACAACTCTGGTCACCTTGACCTGTACAATTGATGTCTTGACTAACTACCACTACCACTACCACCACTACTACCACCACCACCACCACCATCACCTCAAGACTAATATAAAAACAGTACAGGAATATCATAGTCAAAGTTGACTAGCTGTTTTCTCTTAATTATACAAGAACATAGAGTTTTCCCAGATATAGTTGAGTGACAGGGAGTTAGTGACACATCAGTTGTAAAGTCTCGAACCAAAATACGTTTCCTGGCGTCGTAAAAATTTGGAATATTGTGACATACCAGAGAACCAATTACAACGCAAATCCTGTCTTTCTCAAACCTTCCTGGATCTCGTTAAACACTCCATCAGGCTAGTGGAAGCAGGCCTGGATACTTATTATGGTTCATGTCTGTACCCGGGAAGACTGTACCGGCAGCAACATTGGCAGAGGAACTCAATGGGTCAATGGCAGCGACGGGGTGAGTGGGACAGTCAGGTGGGTCAAGGTAAACACGCCACCATAGCCTAACTCGGGATGCTACTTCTACAGCCACAAACAAATAACCAAACCACCAACACTTTCCTTCCATCGTGCAAATAAATCAGTATCATAGCAAAATATAATAATACAACACCTTACATCAACTCAATTATTATTATTATTATTATTATTATTATTATGAAGTGCTGCAAAATCATACACGTGTTGTTCTTTATCACCAAGATATTTACTACCATGGAAGGAATGTTTCGGTGGAATTTTTATTATGGCTGTACACCAAGACCCTTCATGGTGGACCTTGGTATATATTAAGGGTCAATAATTCTGTCTTGATTCGAGGCACAACATGAATACCAACCAACCAAAGTGATTAGAGAGAAATGAGAAGCGAGATTGGTAGAGATTCATTCGTGTTGTATGTCTGTCTCTGGGATGAGGACACAATTATTGACCCCAACTGTACAGTACCTACATGGAATAACAAGTAGGATTATATGGAAGTCAATGTCATACGAGTTATGGCTTACTGAAGAAGACATAATAAATATAATAATAAATAAGTTCACGGGGAATAGGACTGTCAAATCATTATCTCCTGCAATTAAATCAGACTCATAACATTCGTAAAACATTGATGTGTTCTTTACTCAGTGTAGGAGGGGGGGGGGAGTTATAAAAAGGTACCGGTATTACAGTATATAAAATTACAAGACTATTTATTATTGTAGTAATGTGGTGTTGTTCTTCCCAGTCCCACCCTTCACTTTACACACACACATTCTGCACACTGAATCAGTTCGCTAGTCAGCCTCGTCAGTCAGTATATAGAGAACTAAAAGTGAAAGTGATGATGAGGTTCTACACAACAAACTGACTGACTGACCACCACCACTACTACTGTCACTGTCTCTCTGATGCCGGGCGGGGAGACAACAGTGGCCATCTAGTCTAGTAAGAAAAATAATACTCGATCTTTTTTCGCGCTATAAAAATAACAACTTTACATAATCTTCATAATGAAAAATATGTGTGAGGCAAAGATACACAGGGATATTAATTCCCGCTCCCCGACGAAATAAGTAACGTGTAAGAAAATGAAATAAAAATGTGTAGGAAATGCGACACAAACGTATGTGTGTTAAAAACGTTTTGTTGTGTTGAAGGACAATTTCTAACCCTGGTGTAACTTTGACAGCAAAAAACAAAAGGACATTAATTACTCTTCATTCTGGTAAACCAACTCGTGATATTATAAACACTCATTACTGTCCTGTATAATATTATATTCACTTCAATATCCAGTGGAATATAGAGGTAATCATAAATAACCTCTTCAACCTATATATAAGATCTATTTACTATACGAAAGAATAAATCAATATGCTGATTTTACACCAATATAAACTTCTGTATTCACAAGCACGTTATATATAATCTATATTGACAGATACATCTGCTATATGATTTATTTCTGACACCATTATACAACTTGAAGAGTGACTGTATGTTTTTCAAGGTTTCTCAAGACAATGTTATACTTATAGGTCATAATATCAAGAACCGGATTATCAACTCATGGTGCAACACAACGCACATCCTTGCCATGTATGTATGTATGTACAGTCGTCGACAATAATAATAAGTTATGGGTGGGATTCTTGTAAACATTTGACAGCTTCCTTCTCTGTTAGTAAGCTGAGAAACTTTCCAATACGTAAGTTAAGTACTGTACTATCTTTTAATTAATTAACTGTAAACATCACCTGACTCAATATTCAAAATAGGAACAATCACACCAGAACGTGAATCAGCAATTTTTTTGAGTTATCCATATGTGTATTGAAACTTCTGTCCACCACTGTACGTTGGAAGGAACATCACAAAAACGTATTGTAGTTCAGTTGGGATCGTCATAGGGATTTCCTCCTGTTGATGACAGATAATGTTACATGTCACAGGTGGATAACATAAAGACTATTATTGTGTGTGTGGAGACTATTGTGTAGGATATGTGGTGACTAACATGTATGTGTGTGTGTGTGTGTGTGTGTGTGGAGACTATTGTTGTGATGGAGGGCAGAGGATTGAAACTCGTCAGTGTGTGTGTGTGTGTGTTTGAGGGAGGGGAGTTACTGTTGTTGGTGATCCTAGAAGCAAAGAGTACACAACACAGAGAGATTTTTAACTTCTACTCTTCGCTACAACGTCATCTCCAGCTCATTACATTGGACCATCTTCCTTGTCTTCCTTGCCTCTATAATAATACCGTAAATAATCGTCGTATACTTGAAAAAGGTAAATATTAAAACACACATTCGTTAGTTAAGGACCCTGTGTGATCATGTATGTGCATTGGAGGCTTCTGATTCCTCCTGCCTATGCCACGAAACAAGCTCCTTCCATATAGGTGTGTGTGTTTCGTGGCAATAATTCAAGAAACACCACCTACATTAAAGGAGCTTATTTCGTGGCACAGTCAGGAGAAATCAGAAGCCACCAGCAAATAATCTTGATAAGTACGGTAAAATCTCAGTTCTATCTCCTACATACAGTGTCGGAACATCAAGAAAAACAAAAATAATAATAACTTCTACACTCCCGGCTGTCACACTCAGCTGTCTACAACTCATCTTTGCAATCCCTTCACCCAGGTTTACAGTCTACTAACTCTTCTTATCTACAACTGAGGGGGATGTAGATGGATGATAGGCACAGTGGATTGGGGTGGATTAGCGACTGACAGGGATAGGGATAGGAGGCCAGGATGAGGATGGGTGACAGGGTGGATTGGGGTGGATTAGGGACTGACAGGGATGGGGGATAGGAGGGCAGGATGAGGATGAGTGGTAGTGTGGTAATGTGGACAGTGATAGGGTGGATTGGGGTGGATTAGGGACCGACAGGGATGGGGGATAGGAGGCCAGGATGAGGATGAGTGAGTAAGGTGGCGTGACTCTGAAGGGCAACACACACACACACACGACAAAGTCAAGGACACAGAATCCCCTTCGACCATTTCTATATAAACATTACACTCGCATCACATGACAAAAAGTGTTATATATATATATATTTTACTATTCGTACCTACACTCACATTCCTATACATATATTATAATTATATAAAAGTATATTATCAACTGAACCAATACTCAATACATATACACAAGTCTATACATAATACATAATACTGATGCATTCATAACAATATATCTCAACCATTACGTCAACAATGAACACTAATTAATAATAACAATACTAGTAATTATAAGGGTACCGGTATAGTATATTTTTTTGGTATATTAAAGTGCCTTGATTCCTCTAATGTAATGCAATGTTTCGTAACTTTTTTTATATACTCGTAACCCTTAAGCTGCCTTGACTATTATATATCCGTACGTCTTGTCTAAAATGACTTACGGAAATATATGAATTTATATACTATAATTGATTTGAAATACAATGATATAAAACATAATTCTTTGTTCAATGCATTGAATACTAATAAACTAATCCATACTGACATAGTTCACCGACAATCTGACACATCACTAAAGTTTTGTTATCATTGATCATGAATACGAGGTTCTTTTTATTGAGATTGCCACACACACACACACAGGCATACACATACACATACACACACACACACACACACACACACAGACGTCATCACTTGCATCCAAACGATTCCTGGCCTTCATATTGATGTGTAACCTCTCTCTGATAACTCGGGGAATGTGTTGAGTTGTACGTACAATGAGACACAGGAATTGTAATACAGCCCAGGTGAAATATACTTGTCCCATTTGAGTAATCAGTGTCTATTATCAGGTAGTTGCTTTTTATTACCATCCTCAATACTGACTTCTGCCCCTGATGTCTCCTATTTGGCACTAAGGAACTTGATATTGGGAGAAATTGACCATCTTTCACATGGGCTGTACCACCCATTCATGTGTCCAACTGTACGTACAGTGGCTATGGCTGGGCCCGGTCAGTGACTGTTTGCCCTTGTCTACGTAGTTAGTTAGGTCTCACACCCAAACTTGCACTCCACTATTACGGCGTCATCTTGTCATATACTATTTTTGCCTCTCTCTCTGTCTCTCTCTCTCTCTCTCTCTCTCTCTCTCTCTCTCTCACACACACACACACTTTCAACACTGCTGCCTGCTCTGCCTGCTGACTAACTGACCCTTACAATCACAGTCGCTGCTGAAGACTGTAGGCGACTGAGACTGACCTGATTTTTACTCGACCCTTACATGAAGCAAGTTTTATATAGACCAAAGACAGTGACGGTCAAAAGTCCAGCAACACCAACCCATCAAAACACGACCTTGAAAAACAAATCTAAACAAAAACAATTATGCGTAACTACCGTATATAATTGTTTTGTTGTTGTTGTTGTTGGTGTCTGTAATTTTTGGCTCATAAGATACATTCACGTGGTACTCTCATTCACCCGATGTTCCCAAGGACTTTTTTTGACCGTGACTGTACAACAAATCACGTATGACATAATATTATAACCTTCTGTGTACCTGTGTGTATGTATTGGATCTATCTACCTCTCAATTACCTTCTTCCTTGGGTGCCATATCTATCAATCAATCAATCAATCAATCCATCTTTATAATCTTCCTGTGAAATCCATACCACTTACATTCTCGTCCCTCAAGACCTTCCTTATTATTATTATAAAGTCAGTCAGTATATGTCTTCCAATACGAATATTCACGTGGCTACAGGTTGTATAATTATTAACCTTGTTGTATATACAGTCTAGTCACCATCCAGAGTCTTGCATCAGGTGAATGAACACTAACACTACGTTGCAATTAGAGTGAACATTATCATCACTAGGGTTACGTTACGCTACGCTTGATGTTAACGAGAACGAAATTTCACAACACACACACACACAGACATCAGGATAATTAATGACACCTCACTCACTCACTTTCTTCCTCTTACATATTCTTGACTTGGGTGGGATTTTTAATGTCACGATACGCCAGTACAGTAATAATATTTTATTTTTTCTGTACAAAGGTTATATCATTTTACGTATTATATCAGCTTCTGTACCTCTTCACATTTATCACTTATACCGTACCTCTCTATACCCTTTCTCTTCATCTCTCTCTCTATCCATCTACCTCTCGTCAACATTCTCTTTCTCTATCAATCTATCTATCTCTCTTCAACTCTCTCTTTCTCTCGCTCTATCCATCTACCCCTCGTCAACCCTCTCTCTTTCTCTCTTCAACTTTCTATCTATCTATCAATCCCTCTCTCTATCAATCTATCTATTTATCTCTTCAACTCTCTCTCTCTGTCTCTCTCACACACACACACACACACAAGGTAAATATAATATCATCTTCTATTACTCGTCTGGAGAGTGACTAAGATGGACTCAGTAAGCTGGCGATGGAAAGGGGAAAGTAAATGTCTGTGTGTAACAATTCTGTGGTAAGGGAAAGATACACACACACACACACACAGGGAGGGAGACTGGTGATGGGTTGTGGTGAATGGGAAGGGAAGAATGGATAGAGTGAATGGACGCAAGCATATTAATGTTTGTATGTATATGTACAGTATGTATGTATGTATGTATGTGTGTGTGTGTGTGTGTTGTGTGTGTGTGTGTGTGTGTGTGTGCGGATGGATAGATGGATGGAAGGATGAATAAATTAAGTGAATATATAAACAAATGGTTGAATGAGTAGATGGATATGTGATAATCTCTTACTGTATCTGTAACCAACCCGTATATAAGATAAAAGGAGGAGTGTGTAAACATTTCCACCCACACACACAGACAGACAAACAAAAACACAGAGAGAGAGAGAGAGAGAGAGAGAGAGAGAGAGAGAGAGAGTAGAGAGAGAGAGAGAGAGAGAGAGAGAGAGAGAGAGAGAGAGAGAGAGAGAGAGAATAGTATAAGACATTATTTTCTAACAACAATGACTATGCCATAATTTGTCTGTTGGTCTTCACTTGTTACTTCTTCTCCCTTCCTACCTGTTCTGAATCTCTCGTAATTATCCTTCCTAACCCCTCTCTCTCTCATGTACAAACAATATCTCAATCTCTCAACTTTTCATGCACATACAGTATCTCTCTCTCTCTCTCTCTCTCTCTCTCTCTCTCTCTCTCTCTCTCTCTCTCTCTCTCTCTCTCTCTCTCTCTCTCATATCAGTCAGAGCCTTGTTTGTTTACGTCGTTCACCTGTGTCACTCTCGTCATTCCCACTCGGTTCTCATCACCAAAAGTTCTAATACCTTTTCACAGCTTTCTCTTCACTTACATGCACTTAGGGGAATGGTAGAAGTATCATTTTGGTACAGTTAGACACATGAATGGGTGGTACAGCCCAGGTGAAAGATATTTGTCCCATTTCAGTAACCATTGTGTGTCTATTATCAGGTACTTGCTTTTTATTACCATCCTCAATACTGACTTCTGCCCCTGATGTCTCCTATTTGGCACTAAGGAACACACACACACACACCATCCTCAATACTGACTTCTGCCCCTGATGTCTCCTATTTGGCACTAAGGAACACACACACACACACACACACACACACACACACCATCCTCAATACTGAATTCTGCCCCTGATGTCTCCTATTTGGCACTAAGGAACTTGATATTGGGAGAAATGAACCATCTTTCACTTGGGCTGTACCACCCATTCATGTGTCCAACTACAATTACAGAGCCTTGATTCCACCAAAGTATGTCAGAAAACAGGACAACAGGTTAACAAAAATTACGGTGTTCTGTTGCTTGAAGGAATGAGCTGATGCAAATATACCAACACTCTACTCTCGCCTTAATTATTGTATTTACATTATTTAATTAACCACAGTTCCACTCTTCATTAATATCTAACTCTCTACATACCTATCTATCTATTTATCTATCTTATAAATTATCACCATTCACAGCTCCCTCTTTATTCTTTTTATCTCTCTCATCTTTCTTCCCTCCCGAACCTTTCTTCTCTTTTAGTTGTATGTTTCACCTCTCCTCTCTTATCAGTGTCCCTTACAAGGTCAAAACAAGACAGGGGTAGTGAGGTAGTGTGTGTGTGTGTGTGTACTGGGCTAGGGTAGTGAGGCTGTGTGAAGGACGAAAGCTGCCCCCAAACACACACAGTCATCTCAGCTGTGGGCCCAGACAGACGCACCAACAAGTAAGTAAGTGAGTGAGCGAGTGAGTATTTATCAAAGACAAAACTCGTGTCTCTGTGTTCTTGTCCGATGATTTAATATAACTTGTAAAACATAATGACAGACCCACCACAGTAACGTTCATGCTCAGTAAGTATGGTTATATCTCTACCATGCATAATTGGTTTTCACTGATTTCACAACACGAGTTTTGTCTTTGATAGTACAGAGGTTAAAGGGAAAGGAAGGAAGAATGAGGAAGGAAAGAAAGGAAGGAAGGTGGGAGAGAGGAGGAAGGAGAAAGAAAGGAGGGAAAGAAGGAAGGGAGAAAGAATGGGAGGAAAGGAGAAAGAATGGGAGGAAAGGAGAAAGAATGGGAGGAAAGGAGAAAGGAGGGAAGAAAGGAAGGGGGAAGGGAAGGAAGGAAGGAAGGAGGAATTGGAGTAAAGCACGAGTGTATAGGCTACAGTATGTGCAACTTTTGTTGTGAGTTTAAAACAAAAAACTTGGAAATGTTACGCGGATTTTTTATTTTTTTATTATTTGACTGTGTGTGTAATAAGGAACGATACATGGAACACACTGTATTTTAAGATGGTAGGTATAGTACAGTGTTGATGGTTGTAAATATATACTGTATAATAGTGGATTCCTACAACTAGTCCAAAATACACCTGATACGTGGGGGAGGGAGAGTGTCATTGAGCATACGGTAGAATGAGACGTTTTTCGTGTGTGTGTGTGTGTGTGTGTGTATTGTGTGGACCAAGATAAGGGGGTTTTTTTTTTCTTGTGTGTGTGTGTGTATTGTGTGGACCATGATAGTTTTTTTTTCCTTGTGTGTGTGTGTGTGTGTGTGTGTGTGTGTGTGTGTGTGTGTGGTGTGTGTGTGGGCGTGACAATAACAACGGGGCAGCTTTAATATCAACAAAGAGGGGCGTGATGTTTCGTGTTGACCCTCAGTGTGTGTGTGTAACGGTCACCATCTTACCACACACACACACACACACACACACACACCAGTCAGTCACTCACTCAGTTTTACCTTCAGTTGTACGTGGGTAGTGGCAGTGTAACATAGCGTGGTACTGACACACACACATACACACTGACACGCACACACACACACACTGACACACACACACACACAGACAGAGGACGAGTGCTCTATACCGAACTCAAAAATTCATTCTAGGATTTTGAAGATAAAAATAATTGAAAGTACGAATAAAAAATAAATATTATGAAAAAAAACACCACATTTTCCCGACCAGTGGCTCAATTTTGGTATATACAGTGTTGGTAAATCTGGAGCAAAATGATTCCTACAAACTATTTCAGGCAACAGATAACTATTAATTATATTTATTAATCTGGTCCTGTTTTCCTGTTAATACTTTGGAGGAATCAAGGTGCTCCAATCTATCAAATGTAAACTAAACTATTCCCTTAATTAATGTCTTGTGGTGAAAGATATATAGTGAAGTGATTTATTTTGTTTATTGTTGAACTGAACGAGTAATTATCAGGAAAAGGTAAATATTAAAATGTTGACAAGTATTGTATAATTGTGTGTGATGTATAGTGTTGTTGATTGTTTGTTTTGTGTGTGTTTGTGTGTGTGTGTGTGTGTGTGTGTGTGTGTGTATAGTATGTGTGTGTGTGTGTGTGTGTGTAGTATGTGTGTGTGTGTAGTATGTGTGTGTGTGTGTGTGTGTGTGTGTAGTATGTGTGTGTGTGTGTGTGTGTGTGTGTAGTATGTGTGTGTGTGTAGTATGTGTGTGTGTGTGTAGTATGTGTGTGTGTGTGTGTGTGTGTGTGTGTGTGTGTGTGTGTGTGTATTGTATGTGTGTGTGTGTGTGTGATAGGTGGTGAAAATGAGTTATCAAATGTGATAACAAATACCGAAGGGATGGGAAGTAGTCAGGTGTGTGTGTGTGTGGTGTGTGTGTGTGTGTGTGTGTGTGTGTGTGGTGTGTGTTTGATGTACAGTCACTGAAAAAAATATATATCCACTACCACCTGGAATCTAAGCCCCAAACACACACACACACAATCACTGGAATCCAAAAATCTGTGTCTGTCTGTTTGTCATCCCCTCATTCATGAGTTAGGAACGTAATATCTCTTAATAAATAAATAATAAATATATATAAAATAAAGACAGGGTTCATGATCGTTAGTGAAGTACAAAATGTATCCTAGAAGTCAAGAAAAAATTAAGAGGATAGTGATATATGCATTATAAAATTATGTATTGTACGACGGTGGTTATGTTATTGTTTATCTCGATTTCAACGGTGCCTCTTCGAATACTTGATACATCTCTCTCTCTCTCTCTCTCTCTCTCTCTCTCTCTCTCTCTCTCTCTCCAGTCACGTCAACCATCACACTAATATGTATAAGTGAGAACAAGCACGCACGTAAAAATATACATAAAAAAGTGAGAGAGAACAAAAAACAACACAAAACATTCATCCTTGACCCCGAGAGAAAGTTGTGAGGTTGTAGGTTATAACAGAGACATGCAAGGACGCGGCCAGACTTCAAATTAATAAGAGAGAGAGAGAGTAATAAATATTGTATTGCTGTACATTGGAGTGTCTTGCTTCCTCCATAGTATATCCCGAAACAAAAACAGGGCTATAGATGAAGGAAAATAATGGTCATGGTGTGTTGCTTAGAATAGTTTGGTGGAATCAGTTACTCCAGATTTATCATGCACAACTATCAACATTGTAACCTTCCTCCTAATGCAGGTAATTTGTCAGTGTTGTAGTTCATAGTTAGTTAGTGATCTGAACAACTGCTTCTGGTGTGTACAGTTATCTCCACTAGTAACAAGCACAGTGTCCGACAGTGCCAGTGGTGGTGTAAGGATGGTATGGTTGGTGTGTAATGTGGCACCACGTGTGTTTATTTACATAGTGGTGGTGTAATGTGGCACCACTGTGTTTATTTACATAGTGAGTGTCCTTATGGTGGATACTATAGATTAGAAGGAGTGTGTTTTGTTCAGTTATTTATTGTTATGGAAAAGAAAGGTGAGACTGACTGGACCCCTTATTCTCTCTCTCTCTCTCTCTCTCTCTCTCTCTCTCTCTCTCTCTCTCTCTCCTCTCCTTCCCAGCGCTGCAAGCATCTCCTCAATTTACGTACTGTAGTTCACCTTGACATGGTAGTGATGATGGTGGTAGTGATGATGATGGTGATTGTGATTGTGGTGTTGGTGGTGGTATTAATGGTGATTATGATGAATGGTGATGGTGATGATGAAGTGGTTTTTCAGTACACACACACATTAACACACACACACACACACACACACACACTACTTACACATACATACACACACACACACATTAACACTACCACACACACACACACCACACATATATACAAACTTACACATACACACACATTAACACACACACACACAAACACCAGTTCCAGAAAAGCCACATTGAAACCTGACCTTCTCCCTCAAACAGGAATCACGGTAAACTTATACACATTGAGAAAGTGATGTACAGAGAAGAGCAAGAGTGGTCACAGGAAGAGAGAGAGAGAGAGAGAGAGAGAGAGAGAGAGAGAGAGAGAGAGAGAGAGAGGAGAGAGAGAGAGGAGAGAGAGAGAGAGAGAGAGAGAGAGAGAGAGAAGGTGTGTGTGTGAGAAAAGGTGTGTGTGTGTGTGTGTGTGTGTGTGGAAAAGGTGAGTGTGATTGAGAAGCTAGTGTGTGTTTCTCCCCGTTTGTGTGTGTGTGTGTGAAAGATGAGTGTGATTGAGAAGCAAGTGTGTGAGTGTTCCACGTTTTGTTGTTGGGTGTGTGTGTGTGTGTGTGTGTGTGAGGAGAGAGAGAGAGAGAGAGAGAAGGTGAGTCTGATTGAGAAGCTAGTGTGTGCGTGAGAGAGAGAAAAGATGAGTGTGATTGAGAAGCTTGTGTGTTGTGTGTGTGTGTGTGTGTGTTAACGCCCTTACACCTCAGGCCATTGTGGTTATAACTGTCACGGCGACTAGAGGTCAACAATCTCTCTCTCTCTCTCTCTCTCTCTCTCTCTCTCTCTCTCTCTCTCTCTCTCTCTCTCACACACACACACACAAATAGTAAATACTTCTCATTGTTGTGACCTTGGTATGTTTTGTTTATTCTTGTGTGTGTGTGTGTTTCGTGGTTGCCAATATTCGAAGGACTCATTTACCTCCAATTTTCTGACTACATCACAGGGTCCCTTAAGTAAGACATACATACAGTCGCTGTCAAATATAATAATCCATAAGGGTTAACTCACATAAGAGTTTGACAGCTTCCCTCTGTTCCTTAGAGAATAAACTTTCCAATAAATAGATTAACTACCATATTGTAATTTCCTACAAGCAGCTACACACTACTTAAAACAATAACATCATAATTATGTGAACGTGAAAACATGAGATAGTAAATTGTTTGAGATACCCATATGTGGATGATTATTATTGACCACGACTGTACATACAGACAGAAGACAGCTGGTAGTTCCCATGCAGGGTATATAACAGGAAAATAAATGGTATTAATTATCCTCAAAGCACCTGGACCTTTTCCCATGCACCTCTCTCTCTCTCTCTCTCTCTCTCTCTCTCTCTCTCTCTCTCTCTCTCTCTCCAGACACAGATATAACACAATAACTAATTCTCTCATGTCATATTTCAGGATGTATGTGTGGTGGGTAAGATGGTGTATGTTAATGGTGATGATGATGATGGTAGTGATGGGTATTAGGGGTGAAGTACCTGACCCCCGTCCTGACCCAACCCTCTATAACCTTGGTGTGGGTATATACGACGACTGACAGGACCGGCCTGCTGGCGTCAACATGGTATATAACAACAAACTTACTGTAGTGTTGGTCATTTTGTGTCGTGTGATTTCCTCCAAACTATTCCAAGCAACAACAGGCCACCATTATTTGTGTTAATTTAGTCTTGTTTCCTGGTATAGTTTGGTGGAATCAAGGCGCTCTAATGTACCGAAAGTTAATAAGAGTAACTATAGAACCATTGCAGTAATATTATGATAAATGAAAATACTGATGTTACTCATTAAAGGACAAACATATCAAAGAAAACGTGAAAACTAAATCCATTACAGAAACTGAAATACTTTGAAGGATGACTACGTTAGGTTGCACCAGACTATATATAATACTTTGAACTATCCAAAGTTTTACGTTAACAAACTAAATGACACTTTTATTCATGCTTAATTCGTAGTGGACTCAATATAAATTACACACACAATTTATAAGGTACAACACACACACACACACACACGCAATTTATAAGGTACTACACACACACACATTTAATTAAGGATACTCACATGACTGAAAATTAAAAGCAGTAGAAACTCCACTTGCTGACTGACTGATGACACCCTCTAGGCACTGCAAAAAAAATAAAAATAAAAATAAATACATAAATTATAAAATCAGAAAATTAAATCAGTTATATATTAAAAACACAAAAAAACTTTCTTAAAATGTATCAATCTTCCTCACAATATCAAGCTACAAACAAACACCATTATTTTTGTTTCATTTGGTCCTGCTGTTTCCTGGCATACTTTGGAGGAGTCAAGACGCTCCTTAATATAACGTAATGTGTAGTTATTATCATTATTATTGTTATTTTTATTATTATTGTTATTATTATTGTTATTATTATTGTTATTATCATTATTGTTATTATCATTATTGTTATTATCATCATTGTTGTTATATTATTGTTATTATCATCATTGTTGCTATTATTATCATTATTGTTATTATCATCATTGTTGCTATTATTATCATTATTGTTATTATCATCATTGTTGCTATTATCATTATTGTTACTATCATCATCACTGTGGTTGTTTACTATTATTATTTATTATTATTATGGTTTACAGATGGGCTATGCTAACCCTGCCCAAGTGAACGCAGGGATACATATCAGACTCTACTCTCGAGCCTTTATCTTCGACGACACACAGAGACGGTTTGTGTTCGTCAGCGTCGACTGTGGTATGATGGGAACACTTGTTAAGATTAAGGTAAGTCCCACAACACCAAGATTAAATTAAGACAGACATTGACCAACATTATACCCATCTCCCAACACCCATTCCACTCCTTCTGAAACCTAAACATATAAATAAAATAAATATATACGTTATAAATACAAGATTAATACAAGGCGTGTATATTGCGTAGAGTTACTATACACAGACCAGAAAAACTTGCCTTACTCCCTGTACAGCCACAATCAAATATACACCCACACTTACCTTCCATCGTAGTAAACATCTTGGTAATATTATACAACACGTGTATGGTTTTGCAGCACCTCATAATAATAATAATTGGAGGGGGTTGAGTTGACGTAAGGTGTTGTATGATTATATTACGATATGTTACTGATTTACTTGCACGAAGGAAGGAAGGGAAGTGTCAGTGGATATATTTGATTGTGGCTGTACCAACTTACCTACCTACCTATGGTCAGAGTATGAGTGGTTCGTTCACTGACCCCATAACTCTGGCTGACTGGCTGGATAGATTAGCCTACTCACTTTCTCGTATATTTCAGCCATCAGCCTACCAGTATTCCAGCCATTTAAGAACCCCAGTATAGTCAGAAAAGTTGGGATTTAGTGCGTCCTTTATATATTACCACGAAACACACAATACCTCTATGGAAGGAGCTTGTTTGTTCGTGGCATAGTCAGGAGGAATCAAAAGCCACCAAGTCTCATACACGATATTTTAATACGGAATACATTTATCAGAAAAGAAGTACAAATTTTTACTCGTTTATAGTCCTATGAAGAAACACACACACACACACACAGGTCACCTTCCGTCGTGCCCATTACCCATAATTCATATCTTTACTACATAACTCGTGAGGGGGGGGGGGGGGAGACAGGGGGGTTGCGTGACTCGTAATGACAGAGAGAGAGAGAGAGAGAGAGAGAGAGAGAGAGAGAGAGAGAGAGAGAGAGAGAGAGAGAGAGAGAGAGAGAGGAGAGAGAGAGAGAGAGAGAGAGAGAGGTATGAAGATAACTAAGAAAGGAAGGTAAATCTGTACTGGGGAGAGAAGGAAGATAATTAAGAAAGAAAAGGAGGAACTTGATAAGTAATGTAAGATAAATAAGTAATGAAAGAAATGGAAGAGGAAGGGAAGGGAAAGGAAAAAAAGAAAAGGGATGGGATGGGATGGGAAGGAAAGAGAAGGGGAGGGGAAGGGATGGGATGGGTAGGGAAGAGAAGGGAGGGGAAGGGAAGAGAAGGGAGGGGAGGGGAAGGGGAAGAGAAGGGAGGGGAAGGAAGGGAAGAGAAGGGATTGGGAAGGAAGGGATTGGAAAGGGGAGGGAATGGGAAGGAGAGGGAGAGAAGAGAAGGGATTGGGAAGGGAGGGATTGGGAAGGGAGGGAATGGGAAGAGAAGAGAAGGTAATAATCAATGTATATAAGGGAAGCAACGCCACCTACTTTTCTCTCTATTCTATAGTGTCTCGTCTGATGGCTGACGACCCTATACCTATACCATATCTACCAGACCAGTTGTGTGTGTGTGTTGACTTGAGAACCTGTGCCCGTCAGTTTGTTCTCAAGATGTGTGTGTGTGTGTGTCATTGTTGAACCCTCATTCCCTCTCTTGCTACCCTCCCTTCTGTTTCCTCTCTTGTGTATACTTTAACACAGTAATTATATGCAACTCAATTATATGTTATTGTCGAACCCTCCTTTCTTTCCTCTTCCTTCCTCCTTCTTTCCTTCCCTCTCTCCTTCTTTCCCTCCCTCTCTCCTTCCTTCCTCCCTTTTGCTCCCTCTCACCTTCCTTCCTCCCTCTTGCTTCTTCTCTCCTCCTCCCTCCCTTCCCTCCCTCTTGCTTCTTCTCTCCTTCCCTCCCTTCCTCCCTCTTCTTCTCTCCTTCCCTTCCTTCCTCTCTCCCTCACTTCCTCTTGCTAGTGTTTCATCATATTAGGAAACAGGACCACCATGAATAAAAATAATGGAATATAGTCTGTTGTTACTTAGGAATAGCTTTGGAGAATCCCTTGCTCCAAAAAATATATATACCATCTACAATTTAATTAAGGTGACATGCTTTTGATAATTACAGTATATACATAACTTTGTGGTGTGTAATTACAGTGGGATCAATGAGCTCCACAGGTGAATTACAACAAACTGTTTGTTATGATATAGTGTGGGCGTCATGCTGTGTCTGTGTGTGTGTGTATGTGTGTGTGTATAGCTTGTGTGTGTATGTGTGTGTGTATAGCCCTGTGTATGTTGTGTGTGTAGCCTGGTGTGAGTGTGTGTGTAGCCTGTGTGTGTGTGTGTGTGTGTGTGTGTGTGTGTGTGTTTGTATGACCCCCCCACACACTATGTCCTTGCCACTCACGCCCTCCACCACAGCCTCCCCTTGTGTGTGTGTGTGTGTGTGTGTGTGTGTGTGTGTGGCCTTCGCAATACTACCACACAACATTCCTCACTAGCATATTTATTTTTATTTACAGCATCTCCATTTATCAGTTATCTTCTTCGCTCGTATTTCCATTTAGACCAATCTTTTTATTATTATTATTATTATTATCTTATTCCAAGCTTGTCATTCCATCTCAGCATCAACTTTCTCTTTTCTTCTATGTTATTTTATATCTGACTCCTCACTTTCCTTAATCAATTTCCTTCTATGTCACTCTATACCCAACACCGTATACGTCTCCTATCCTTTCATTGACGTCATTACCTGTGTGTGTGTGTGTGTGTGTGTAATCATATCCCTCAGTGGTGGTCAGTGAGATCTATACTCCCAACTAACCAACCTCATTACACAACACAACACAACACACAACACCACATCACACCACACACAACACAACACCATGCACCACACACTACAGAAACACTACACCACATCACACCACACACTACAGAAACACTACACCACAACACAACACATTATTATCTCCCACGACACATCACATTATTATCTCCACAACACAACACAACACAACACATTATTATCTCCCACACTGTTATAATAATGGTCTGGATATCTTCTCTCACCCATATTCTTTCCTTTCTTCGTGGTTCATTAATCCAACTTCTCTTTTCCACCTCTCTCTCTCTCTCTCTCTCCTCTCTCTCTCTCTCTCGCTCTCTCTTTGGCAACTCGTCCTTCCACCTCTCCACTGTTACAATATTTTCTTAGGCTTTCCTGAATATTACTATTTTCCTTATTTCATGTCCTCCTTTATTTTCCTCATTTCCACACACACACACATACACACACATATATATAAGGGTGGGGTAGTCAGTATTATACAAACAAAAAGTCTATTGGCATATATACACTTCCCCTTCAACCACCACGCCCTTTACACACACCACACACACACACACACATACACACAGTGGTTATGTGTAACAGTTGGTGGGTGGAAAACTAGCTGTGTGTGGCTTTAAACATTACCCCCCGCCTACAAGTAAAGATACATATATGTGTGTCTGTGTGTGTGTGTGTACTCTGAGGTGTATTACTGGTGTATCGATTGCTGTGTGTGTGTGTGTGTGTGTGTGTGTGTGTGTGTGTGTGTGTGTGTGAACATGACAAGCGGTACCAGACCAAACTACTGGGAGAGGTTGGTGGTGGCTGGGGGCTGGGGGGTCTGATTGCTTGCTAGAAAATTAACAGTTAGAGGAAGACAGTGCAGAAGATAGGAAAATTTTGGAAGGAGAAAAAACGAAGAAAAAGAAGGAAGGAAGGAAGAAGGAAGAAAGGGGAATAGGAGAAGGAAGGAAGGAAGGAAGGAAGGAAGGAAGGAAGGAAGGAAGGAAGGAAGGAGGTGTAGGAGAACGAGGAGGGTGAGGAAAACGGAGAGAAGGAAGAATAGGAATAAGAGGAGGAGGAGGAGGGGGAGGGAAGAAAGGAAGGAATGAAGGAAGGAAGGAAGAAAGGAAGAAAGGAAGGAAGGAAGGAAGGAAGGAAGGAATAAGAGGAGGAGGAGGAGAACGAGGAGGAGGGTGAGAAGGAAGGAAGATAACGAGGTAAGAAAGCAATATAATCTGAGGTTCATGCAGGGTATTGGATGGTGATGGTAATTACAACCACTTCCCAGACCACCAATATATATAATTATAGACTACCAGATAATGAATGCCACGTGTCAGTCAAAACACACACGCAACCTTCAATCAATCTTGGTGCACACTCTCCCACAATACACACACACACACACACACACATATACATACATACATAACCTCACAGTCAAGTAACGGACACACAGGCATTTTATATACCTAACCAATATTATTTTTTTTCTATCATAAAAAAACCACAATAATATACAGTACTGACTTTACGATATTGTGTGTGTGTGTATAAATTATTATATATATTTGTTTTTCATATACTAAAATCAATAGTTTTTTTTTTCCATCATTAATAAAATGGATCCAATATATTCACTGCACGATAACTGAAAAAACACACATACACACACAAAACATAAAAAATAAATAAATAAATAAGTAAGTAAATTGGGTGCAGCCCCAGAAAAAAAAATACAATACATTTTTACAATATATATTTATCTTATATGGAGCTCCTTGATTCCTCCAAAATACTCAAATACACACATACACACACACAAACACACACAAACACTCAAATACATACATACAAACACTCAAATACATACACACACACACACACACACACTCAAATACATACACACACACACACACACACACACACACACGGTAACAAGAGCAGAGGTTGACAGTGAATGTCCCTAAAACACTGACTTTACGATACTGTGTTTGTGTGTGTGTGTTTGTCTGTGTGTGTGTATTTATGTGTGTGTGTATTTGAGTGAGTGTGTGTGAGTGTGTGTGTGTGTGTATATAAATTATCATACCGTTGAGTAAATGAACCCTGAAGAGAGGCGTGGAGCAGAATGTCACATGATGGATGGAAGAGAGGATGGATCAGGGAAGGAGATATTATGATGGAAAGATGGAGGAAAAAAAGATATGAAAGAAAGGTAAGAAAAGGAAGGTGGGAAAAGGAGATGAGAAAGGAAAAAGGAGATATTTAAAGAAAAGGAAGGTGGGAAAAGGAGATGAGAGAGGAAAAAGGAGATATATGAAAGAAAGGGAAGATTGGAAAGGGAAGAAGGGGAGGAAAGGTGGATGGAAAATGAGATATATGAAGAAAAATTAGAGAAAAGGAGATATATGAAAGAAAGGGAAGAAAAGGAAGTTGGGAACAGGGAAGAAGGGGAGGAAAGGATAGATATGTGAAGGAAAGGATAGATATGTGAAGGAAAGGGATGATAGGGAAGGGTGGGAATGGTAGGTAAGGAAGGAAAGGAGAAAGGGAGGAAAGGTGGAAGGAAAGGGAATAATAGGTAGATGGGAAAGGAAGGAAATGGGGAGGGAAACAGCCCAAATTAATATCATATATTTGTACACACACACACACACAAAGCACACGGAAATTATAAACTACAGTATTTGAGAATATATATATAAGGATGTGGGGTGGTATGGGTGAGGCTTGGTTAGGTAAGGTAAGGAATGAAGGCAGGAAGGCAGACATACAGACATACAGACAGGTAGGCAGGAAGGGCAGGCACCGGTAATGTAACGGGGCTAAATAAAAAAAAAACTTATTGTATTATACCGCATTTCTGACCTCACCTTCTCGTTGTTGTTGTGGTGTGAGGTCGATGCTCCCAGGGCAGGTGTGTGTGTGTGTGTGTGTGTGTGTGTGTGTGAGTGAGGGAGTAAGTGTGAGGGAGGGAGTGAGTGAGGTTTGAGGGAGGGAGTGTGAGGGTGTGTGACTGTGTGTGTGTGTGAGTGACTGTGTGTGTGTGTGAGTGACTGTGTGTGTGTGAGTGACTGTGTGTGTGTGTTTATGAGTGTATGTGTGTGTGTCTGTGTGTCCCTTCCCTTACCTTCGTGCCACCACCATCAACAACCACCACCACCAGTTTCTCCTTGACCTACCTTGACAAACCCCATTATCTCTCTCCTCTCCTCTCCCCCCCCTCTCTTTTCTCTCCTCTCCTCTCCCTCCCATTCTCTCTCTTTTCTCTTCTTTTCTACCTCCCTTTCCCATTCTCTCTCTTTTCTCTTCTTTTCTACCTCCCTTTCCCATTCTCTCTCTTTTCTCTCCTTCCTCTCCTCTCCCTTTCCCATTCTCTCTCTTTTCTCCTCTCCACTTATCTTCCTTTCCATCCCTCCTTCCTTTACTCTATCCATTCTCTCTTCCCACTCATTTTATCCCACATATCTCCTCTTACCATCTCCTCCCCACTCTCCATCACCCTCCCTTCCCCTCTATCCTTTCCTACCTGCCTCATTCCCATCCTACCATCTCAACCCTGACATGACCTCTCTCTCTCTCTCTCTCTCTCTCTCTCTCTCTCTGACATACCGTTCCGTTAACCTTGTCTGTGTTCTCTACATCACGAAAAGTATCTCCTTTCTGGATCGACCATTTCCACACACGATGCCTCTCACTTTTTCCTTACCTCTTCCACCACCCCCTCCACACACACACACACACACACACACACACATACACACACACACATACACAA
>JAWZYT010002167.1:47500-65000 GCA_034508575.1 Petrolisthes manimaculis | reverse complement strand
GTGTGAGAAATACAACGTATGTACAACAATATGAAGGCGTTAGTGGAAACCTGCCAGTTCACTATCACACATGTATACCAAACTAGATATTAATGATCTTGATTTGAAAGTGAGAGGAAATAGAGCAACCAACTCCCATCTATCAATTAACAGGGAAAAATATTTAGGCTCGAGACGAGAGGTGTGGGAGGACGTGTACAGCCAACAACAAACCAACCAACCAACCAACTCCATTCACTGTCCAAACCTGTGCCAAACTTATAGCCTAATATCAAAGTAACAACACACGGGGGAAGAAAAACCAGGATGGGACACTTTTGTTACACTTTCCATCCATGTATTGCACACGATTAGAGAGTGGCGAGTGGAGTGAGTGGGTGGACGGGAAACTATAAGTGGAGTGAGTGAACGGGAAACTAAAAGTATTGTGTGTGTGTGAAGTAGAGGGTGATTGGACATGATTAGGTTATATTGTGATAGAATATAAGTGGGATAGGCTAATGCAGTAGTGAGGGGTATAGTGAGTACGTGCGTTTGGGAAAGGTGGAAGTGGTGGGGGAGAGGGGAGAGGGAGAAGAGGGGAGAGGGAGAAGAGGGAGGAGGGGGAAGAGGAGAGGAGAGGAGGAGAGGGAGGGGAGGGGAGAGGAGAGGAGAGGTAGAGGAGAGGTAGAGGAGATGGAGGAGGGAAGAAGGGCCAGTGATTGATGATAGGTCGCATTATCAAATACAAATCTAGTGTACACGTTCGCAGTTCTGTCTTCTTTAGATATCAGTTACACATCTAACATGACATACTGTACCTCTCGGATTTTGGGAACCTTCACGCTGCCCACACACACACACACACACACACACACACATACCTTCCCTCGTGCTTCACCACCTGTGTTTACCGACACTAAAACGAAGGTCGAACTTGATCAAACCCATTTTTTTTTACCCCAACAAGGTGCGTGTTCAAATCGTCTTCGATAGGGGCAAATGGAAGTGTTGAGACTGACGAGGCCAAACACTGATTGTCTTGTTATGAAACATTGTGAAATACTCCTATACAGTATATCAACATGGCCAAGATGTATATTATATTACAGAGCCAGTGTTTTATTTATTTTACTACGGTATATATAATTATTAATTACAATTAATGACTCAGAATAATGTTACAATGAAACTTAATGTTGGCCACAAAAATTCGTACACACGCTGTTGTTTTCAAGGATTTACAACATACAGAAAATGTAAGACTATGTAACTGTCATATAACATTATTATTATTATTAGGTTTGTTGTTTTACAATCACGGAGTCACTTGGTAGACCATTAATTGCAGTACTACCAGAATAATGACCTCTCTTTCCATAATTATAGCTTGTGTAAGAATTCCTGTGGCCAACTGTACAACGCTGCTTTCTCTTCACCCCACAACAATAATTTTACACCTATTATAATACCAGTCTACTTAAACCACCACCACAACCATATGGCTCTTTTCACGACACGAGGCAAACATGCAATTACCATCTTCGCTTCTTCGCTGGTTATGTTTTCAGTTCAGTTTGTCAGTGTCTGTCAGTTTATATGAAGGATTACATACACAAGAAAGTTATGTGCATTGCGGAATATTAACCACTGTGTGTATGTATGTGTGTGTGTCTCTGATAAAGGTGGAGTTTGTAAATATTAATAAGTAATTTGATTTTGATAGACATCGCGTCAGGACAATTGGTGGTAATCGTCAATAATGTTTTCCGAAATTTCAATACGAGCGGTTGTGGGATAATACCCTAATTATAATGCGTCACATTCTTATCAAAGCCAAGAACACAAATAAAAAATAATTAAATTGATGATGATGTGGTTGTTGTAGACAGAAAAATGGAAGTCCGTTAACGAGTCCTTCAAATATTGCCACGAAACACCACTTACAATTGTCAGCCAAGTAGCCTAATATTATTTCTCGTTTATAATTCCACAGCACTATACTGCTTCGGCATTTGAAAGAGGAGAGGCAAATATGTAAACAGTGATCAGCATAGATAGATATAGATACAATAGATGGGAGCAACAACCAGTATTAGTAGTAATAATATGTGGTACTTTTAAATCCATACGTAGCCTACTGGGTCAACACTCAACACAGCCACACGGTCCTGTCTCCACCCCCTTTTTTCCCTCTCTCCCTACTCTCTGCTGGTGTTTGACTTGTCTCCCTCTCCTCCCAGTCCCCCGTCCCCCCACCCTCACATAATGCGGTCTTCACCAACCCAACAACCCTCACCATGCACACACACACGTACACAGCGTTCTAGTCTAAAATCCCCTGTACATAAAAAACTGGAGGTAACACATTACTGTAGCTGCTGTGGCCACTTACACCAAAGTCAGAGAGCGTCATGACTGTCAAGAATAACGGTAGAGTATATAATATATGACTCTACTCTCCTGAATTTATATGTTAAGCATTGTTCTACTCTGTGTACACCTGCTTGTCGTATATATATATTAGTATTGTCGGGAGTGAATATTTTTATACATATATAATAATAAATATTCGTCGACAAGGATCTTTATTTTTCGTGGCTCTCTATTATATTAATTATATATATATATATATATATATATATATATATATATATATATATATATATATATATATATATATATATATATATATATATATATATATATATATATATATATATATATATGTATTCTATATCTGTAGAACTAAATCTTAACTTTACACACTACAATAAATAGATATAGCTTAATATTAAATCCACAATTTTATTAAAAACTTTTTTTTTAAATAATGAGACAAGTGTGTTACTAAGCATGACCTTGAAAACCTACATTGGTGTGTGTGTGTGTGTGTGTGTGTGTGGGCCACGAACCTATACGCCTGGCCAACTATGTAAACACTATAATCTCGTCCCACACCTTTACTCAACAATGGTTAGATTCGTCACTTGGTGTGTGGAGTATATTGTAAGGAAATTTTCAGATAATACATAAATTCTATACAGTACAAACCCGATGCTAACTTATATTGTAAGGAAGTTTTCAGATAATACATAATAATTATACAGTATAAACCCGATGCTATGTAATGTATTGGTGTATTTAGTATATTGTAAGGAAGTTTTTAGATAATACATAATAATTATACAGTATAAACCCGATGGTATGTAATGTATTGGTGTATTGAGTATAATGTAAGGAAGTTTTAGATAATACCGATACAGTCACGATCAAAACTTACGTCTCTGGTAAATGAAAGTGACCCATTATTAGAGTGAATTTTATGAACCAATATTACAGAGACCAACGACTAGAGTTTCACATAATATATCGAAGGTGTTGACAGGAGAATAATTATTAAAAAATGACTTTACAGTACAAATAAACCCGCTTCTGTATTGTACTATCCTCATCCCGATCACTCCAGCTCATAGTCGTGTATGGTTGGTTAATTGGTAGAATATCAACTCCTCCTAATCATCATCATCATTATTTACGTTTATCCTCCCAACTCCCTTACGAGGCTGGACGATAATTCCTCCTCTTAACTATACCAGAAAACAGACGCCCTCAATGGTATACTAATAGGGGATCTGTTTTGTGGCAGAGTTAGGCTATACTGTAGTAGGAATCATACACCTTCCAATTCACCAACAACAAGAGAAGTTCCCCTTAAAGGCTGGGCCGTGTATCTCGTTGAATAATAGCTAAGGATATGCCGAGTGTTGGAACCGTTCACTGGATAACAAACTTTCTATCTAGTCCATAAAAATATGTACAAGATATACGGTACTACTCCGCAACTATTTTTACTCATAAATCTTACCTAGTATTTGACGGCGTAACAAATTGGCCGCATAGGCTAGCATTAAATAAGAGAAAGCTTAACTTGTCCATACAACAACATATTATATAAAAAAAGACAGTACAAACATTTTCATTTTACTTCTGTACCAATTATATTTAGCCAGTAACAATTTAAAAATATAGAAAATCGGAAAACTTCTTCAATCTAACATCAACATGCATATGATATAAACAGTGATTTGATTCAGTTAGTGATTTGAATATTCAGTGTTAAGTTATGTAACAAGTATTGTGACCAAACGTGGAGTCTGTGTGTGTGTGTGTTTAGAATTCCCGTGCCATACTTTGGGGTGAGACAAGTCATCAGGAGATGAACGGAGGGGTAGGATACTAGGATGGAGAAATTTCTAGAAGACTACCACCCAGCACACACACACACACAAACACAGCCCAAGCATCTCATTCACACACACATATATACTGCCCAACCGTCTCGTTCAATGACGTTCACAAACACACACAAATACGCAAACATACACACACACTCCCAGCCAAACAGCAAACGCTCTCCCTCACTCACACACAGTCACACACACAGCCAAACCCTCTCCTTCTCACAATCACATACACACAATCCTCTTGTTTTCACACACACACACACACATACACATACTCCAGTCTACCTTACACTCACACAACACTTCACAAAGCCTAACCAGGATAATGTAAATATTGTCTAATAAACTCAGAATACAGGGCAACATTGATCATAGGACAGAGGCACCACCAGAACTCACTCGTACGCCTGGCACCGATGCTGACAATGTACACACACAGACGCCCACAATTTCTTTGAAGTCTGTCTATTTTTACAGTGACGGTGTAGATCTCATTTATATTATACGTCTTTCTGTCCGGTTCTATTTCGTCTTTCTGTCCGGATCTATTTCGATGGACGGTATTGTTTTTATTATTCTGATTGGAACATACGGTACCGGAAACTACAGTAAGGATAGACAAATTTATAATATCCAAAACTTCCCATTTATATTTATATTGTAGAATGTAGTTATATCTTCACACATAGACAGTAGGCTACTCGGAAAAAACAAAATAAAATAACCATGTATGAATAATGTTGCACGAACACTGCAAAGAGGGTGTGAGAAAGCAAGGAGGATGTTTGTGTGGTGGTGGTGTGTAGGGTGAGGAGGGAAAAAGGAAGGGAGGGATGAGTGGGGTGAGGAGGGTATGAGGGAGAGAGGGAGAGTGTGTGTGTGGTGGTGATGGAGTGTGTGTGGTGGTGATGGAGTGTGTGTGTGGTGGTGATGGAGTGTGTGTGTGGTGGTGATGGAGTGTGGTGGTGGTGGAGGGTGTGTGTGTATGTGGTGGTGATGGAGTGTGTGTGTGGTGGTGATGGAGTGTGTGTGTGGTGGTGATGGAGGGTGTGTGTGTGTGGTGGTGAGGAGGGTAAGAGGGAAGGGAGTGAGTGCCGGACGCAGCCAGCCAGCCAGCGAAGCCAGTCAGTCTAGCCAACCTCACTCCCCCTCACCACCAAACACATACTACAAACACACGTCCTACTTACTTCACACTCACACTCTGTTGTCGCATACTCACTTAAACTACAGCATAACTTCATGATAAATTAAAACCGCATGAATAGGACATATCAGTATAAGTAAGGAACGCTAAACATGATAATTTTTTGTCGAGGGTTGAGATGGGCATGAGGTGAAATGATTAGGCTCCACTACAGTGCCAACTCAGCCAGCCACCAGTTCAGGATGCCACTGTGATTCTCTTGACCTCAATAACTGACAAACAGACACACACACATACTTTGGGACGCATATGAAACAGGCTAGGATGAGTGATGAAATATGTCATACGAGTTCTTGTCATACAAACACAATAGTTACAAGATGATATTAAACTACATTACGACTCATTATTTACGAGTACCTCCAAGCAATCTAATCGTAGTTTCTCCCCAAGTTTTAGGGGAAAGTAATGATGTTGGTGGAAAATTTGAAGTTACTGATTCCTGCAAACTATTTCAAGCAACATGAGGACACCATTAGTTTTGTTCATCTAGTCTTGCTTCCTGGCATTCTTTGGAGGAATCAAGATGCTCCTGTATATAAAAAGTCTACTACCGCCTTAAGGAGTATTAACATTATTTATTATGGTCAGAGAATTTTATAAGAGAAAGTGGTGGTGAATGTGTTGGTGAGGTAGGCTAATGTTTTGTTCTGGACTTCTGGTGTCTGAGTGAATCTATAATGTTAAAGATGAAAGCTTACTGACGAGTCTCCCACACACCATTTCTCCAAGACTTATGAAACGAGGAAATAAATAGCCTATACTTTGGATACATTGGAGCGACTTGATTCCTCAAAACTATACCAAGATACATGTTCAGGTTAACAAAAAGAAAGGTGTCTTTATTTGATTGGAATAATTTTAAAGAAATCACTTGCTCCAGATTTACCACCAACACTGTACTGTACAGCCACAATCAAATATCCACCGATACTTTCCTTCCTTCGTAGTAAATATCTTGATACTAAAGAACACGTGAATGATTTTGCAGCCCCTCATAATTATGATAATAATTGAGGGGGATGAGTTAGCATAAGTAGTTGTATGATTATATTTTGATATGATACTGATTTATTTGCACAATGGAAGGAAAGTGTCGGTGGTTATTTGATTGTGGCTTTACTTCCCCCTTCTATTCTGTCATGGAGCCATTGTTGTAGCTGAATATAAATGATACCTACTACTTTGGGTTGAGTTGAGTGAGGAGGGTGTCAAGTGGAAAGGACTAGAAGAATGGTGACAAGTAGAGAAACAATGAGATCTTGGTTGTGGTGGTGGTGGAGTGGTACTTTTATTTGAGGTTAGGTTAGGTTAGGTTATTGAAGGATTGATTGATGATGATGGTGGTGATGGTGGTGGTGATGATGGTGTTATAATAGTAGCCTTCATTTATGTTAGGTTAGGTTAGGTTAGGTTAGCAATGAGGTACTGGTGGTCGCAGTTTGAATTGAGGTCACACTGTTTTAAGTTCAGTGACTGTTATTGAGGCTGCTACAGTAATCCTTTGTGAATTGGTTACAGTGGTAAGTATGGTGATGGTGTGGAATTGGTAACAGTGGTAGTGGTGGTGACGGTGATAATAATGGTAGTGGTAGTAACAGTAGGAGTGGGAGTGGCACTGGGTTACATGATGGTGATAGTGGTAGTGGCATGGTGTTTATATGATTTGACTGGCACTCATCCCTGTGTGAATGCCATAGGGTTCATATTCAGTATTAACAGTCACACACGGAGCATAACATACATACATACAGGAAAAGGACTTAATTAAGGACCCTGTGATCGTGTATGAAAATTGGAGACTTTTGATTCTACCTGACTAGGCCTGTATAATTTATGTAGTTTGTATCTTGAGTAGAAAATCATCAATCACACTTTTATTTTCATCCTCTAAAACCAGCATTATTTTTTTTTCACTATCCACCAAATCTTTTTACACACACACGCACACAACAATAACAACAATCATTTTTTTTTCTTTTACTATCCACCAAATCTTTTTTACACACAACAAAAACAACAACAACAACAACCCCACTGCCTTGTTCATGTATAATTTTCACCTCTACAGTATACTGGTGCCACACATCTTTATTTTACACGCACGCACAAACGCACGCACACACACAAACACGCAACAAGACGGAAACGTTTAGTGTCAGCAACGTCCTTCCATGCAATTGCTTCCTCCTTCCCTTCTATCAGTTTGGCCACGGACGGGAAGTGTGTGTGTGTGTGTGTGTGTGTCAGAGAGAGAGAGAGATTGTGTGTGTGGGTGAGGAAGAGATTGTGTGTGTGTGTGTGTGTGTGTGTGTAAAGATGACGAGAGAGGAATACAGTTAGGTAGAGGTAAGAGGAGTTGAAAGGTAAAGAAATATCGGAAGAGGGACGTTAGTGTAAGGAAGGACGACAACAACAAACCACAAAACAGGAACACAAAAATATATTAACAAACACACACAAGAGGTTATGAAAGGTGTATAGAGATGAAGGACGTGGGACAAACAAACGACAACAAACAACACAACAAAACTTAAGTGAAACACACATACAAGAAGTTATAATTATATAAAATGAATATAGAATAGATAAGATACACAACAAACAATTGACTAGACCCCCAACATCAACATCAACGACCCTGCATGAACCAACCATGGGGACAACTTTCCTTCTCAAGACCAAGTTCAGTGAGTGAGTGTGTGTGTGTGTGTGTAAAACGTTCACTGGAATTATGAACCTGTAGTGAATGAAGTTTTAGGCTACCGGTACTCAAGGGCAAGACGAGGCAAGGCAAACGAGATCATAGGAATTCCCTCGTGTGGATTATTATTTTATTAGGATGAGAAGCAAGTAGACTGTGCTATATATAATAGAAAGATCTTATAGTATAATTATTATATGCCAGAAAGGAGGCGACGGACAAGAAGGAAGGAAGGAAAAAGAAGGACAGTTGAAGAAATAAAAAGAATTGGCTCGGGTCCGAAAGAAAGTAAAAATCCTTAATTAAAGCACTATTAATGTTGCCGACAGGAGAGAGAGAGAGAGAGAGAGAGAGAGAGAGAGAGAGAGAGAGAGAGAGAGAGAGAGAGAGAGAGAGAGAGAGAGAGAGAGAGAGAGAGAGAGAGAGACTCCAAATCAACCAACAACCTCCATTAGATTAAGGACCCTGTAATCGTGTAAGATTCCTCGTGACCATAACAGTACCACTATAAACAAGTTCATTCCACATAAAGTAATGTTTCGTGGCAATAATGGAAGGACTCTTATTATAGGCTATCTTCAATTTTCTGACTACATCACGGAGCTCCATTAATTAATGCAGGTGAACTTTGCTATAATTGTGGTGGTGGTAAGCGATTCCAGAGTGTGTGTGTGTGGAGGGGAAGGGGTGGAGGAGGGGAAGGGAAAGGGGTAGGGGTGGAGGAGGGGAAGGAGTGGAGGAGCGGTAGGGGTACGGATGGAAGATGGGTAGAGGTGGGAGTGTGGGTAGAGGTGGGGGTGTGGGTAGAGGTTGGGGTGTGGGTAGAGGTGGGGGTGTGGTGTAGCCTGGAACCTGTCTTAGATTGCCAGATAAAAGGCAGTCACTCCAGTCAGTTCGTTCGTTCGTTGACTGGCTGGCTGGACCCGCCCCTCCCTCCTCCTCCTCCTCCTCCTCTCTGGTCAATAACCCGACCACTCCGCTCTTGTAGGAGGGAGGGAAATTAGAGGGGGGAGTGAGAGAGGGAGTAGTATGGGGTGTGTAAGGGAGATCATGAAGAAGGGGAGTGAGAGGGAGGAGTAAAGAGGTTGTGGAGATTATTATTATTATTATTATTATATTTATATATATATGTAGAGAGAGAGAGTCGTAAATGTCCAGAGAAGATTAGGGAGAGGGGAGAAGGGGATGGGATGGGATGGGGGGGGAGGGGAGTAAGCGAGAGGAATATCATGTAGAAAGAAAAATGGTGAGTGGAAGGGAGAGGAGAAAATTACGGTGCAAAACAGTTGATGATAGAGGAACAGAGTAAGAGGAGGAAAATCTGGCCAGGAGGTAAGACGAAGCATATACATGGAGGGAGAAACCACACACACACACACACAAAAAAAAAAAAAGAGGGAGAGGAGATACCGTAAGGTCTGAACTCTGGGAAAAAAGAAAGAGAGAGAGAGTGGAATTATATAAGCAAAAATGGTGAGACAAATTGTAAAAGGGAAATGACAGAGAATAGGCTACAAGCAGGACTAAATAAATGAAAGGTACTGTGATGGACAAAAGGATTCATTTTTGTTCTGCCATTATTATTATTATTATTATTATTGTTATTCTTCTCTTTATCTTAAATTATCTCTTTACTGTTGGTTACTTATTTCTCGACTTAAAACTTGAAAGTGTAAAGAGAAAGGGGATAAAGAGGAAAGAGAAAGGAGATAGAGGGAAGAGAAATGAGATAGAAGGAAGAGAAATGAGATAGAGGAAATATAGATTAGATAAAGAGGGAACAGAAGGTAGTGAGTGAGTGTAGTGTGTTGTGTTCATTTTCAAAGAGTTGGTGAGTTGTAGTGAAAGTTTAGTTATAGTGTCTAATGCCTGGGGGTCTGGAAAAGATGTATGTATGTACAGTCGTGGACAACAATATTCATCCACATTGAGGTACGGTAACTTGTGTAATCTTTGGACAGCTTCTCTCTGTTCCTTTGAGAGAGAGAGAGAGAGAGAGAGAGAGAGAGAAAGAGAGAGAGTGTGTGTGTGTGAGGCAGCGTGGGTGTGACAGCCTCAGGAGAGTTAAGGAAGTGAGTGTGTGAGAATGGATGTGAGTGGGATGGCTAAGTAAGGTGAAGGAACGAGTTGGAATCCCCCTCTACCGGACACACACATAAATACACACCTAACAAATGTAGTAATGTCCTGACACACACACACAACAAAGTAATGTCCTCTTTCTCTCTCTCTCTCACACACACATAACAAAAGTAATATCCTCACACACACATAGGCTACACAACAAAAGTAATGTCCTCTTTCTATCTCTCTCACAAAAGTAGCCAAATGTCCTCACACACAAACAACAAAAGTAATGTCTCTCACACACACACCTAATAAAAGTAATCTCGTCTTACACACACAGACCTAACAAAAGTAATCTCGTCTCACACACACTAAATTCAATGTCCTGGTAAATATGTTTTGTGTACATATATGAATAATACAACCACTTAGCAAATCATAAACAACAACATTATGCACAAAATATGAGCTTAATCTAATCATTTTGCCGTCCTGTACTAAATCTGAAGCAAATTATTCCACCAAACTACTCCAAGCAACACACCACCATTATTTTTGTTAATCTGGTCCTGTTTCCTGGCATACTTTGGAGGAATCAAGACACTCCAATGTACCAAAAGTATACCATCTCCTTAATTAGAATAAGGGGAGGTTCTTGTTGGCAAATTGTAAATGCTACTGAATCCTCCCAACTATGCCAGAAAACAGACTACTAATGGTACTACTAATGGGGATTTGTTTCTTGGTATAGTTAGGAGTAATCAGTACCATAGCCTTCCAATTCACCAACAAAAAGAATCTCCCCTTAAAGTCAGTGACCGGACACATACAAACACACACACACACATACAGCTGAGTCACTATTATAATGCGTGTCTAATTTAATGAATACACAATGCATCGTAAACATTTCTTAATACTCTTTAGATACGATACACTCTAACCCGTAAATTTGCGACCACGTCCCCAAATGTTTATGTCATTTGAGATGGTAACACTGTGTGGGGAAGGTGTCATTGTTGGTGACAGATTGTATCATGTCCTTCTACTATGTTCCACCTACTCTGATGCCTCCCCAAATAAATAAAATATCTTCAAATGGCATAAACATCACAGTACGTGGTCGCGAATTTACGAGCTCGGGTGTACAGCCACTATCAAATAACCACAGACACCTTCCTTCCATCGTGCAAATAATTCAGTATCATATCAAAATATAATGCAACAACACCTTACGTCAACTCAACACCTCAATTATTATTATGAGGTGCTGCAAAATCATATATGTGTTGTTATTTATTACCAAGATATTTACTACGATGGAAGGAAAGTGTCGGTGGTTATTTGCAAGGTCTAATAAGTATTTATTAGACCTTGGTTATTTGATTGTGGCTGTACAATCACGTAGGCTATGCAGCACACACACACACACACACAGAGAGATAGAGAGAACCTCAATCAAATAACCAACACTTTCCTTTCATCGTGCAAATAAATCAGTATCACATCAAAATATAATGCAACCATACCTTATGTCAACTCAATCCCCTCAATTATTATTATGTGTTGCAAAATCATACACGTGTTGTTATTTATTACCAAGATATTTCCTACCATGGAAGGAGTGTCAGTGGATATGTGATTGTGGCTGTACTGTACATTGGAACGCCTTGTTAATTCCTACAATGTGGTAGTGATGATGTGTGTTCGATCCCCCGGTCATTCACACTTCATAAAAATCAACCTGACCTTGGTGGTGGTATAATATTACACACCATGCATGATGTTGTACTAGAATAGAGAGGTAGATGTTGTATCACAGAAGAATGTATTGACAGTGTCGGAAATTCATCTCAAGAAGAGGAGAGCTTAGTGTTCAAGTTAGGAATAGGATAGCTTAGTGTTCAAGTTAGGAATAGGATATCTTAGTGCACAGGAAAGCAAGATGAAAGAAGATATACAGAGAAGTTAGAAGAGAGACCGACATCAAGGCTAGGCTATGTATGTATGTATGTATGGAGAGGTATGTCTGGTAAAGTTAAGAAGAAAGTAGGATATTCAAGGAGTTTTGTGAATAGCCCAGTGGAGTAAGAATAAAGAAAAACTGTAAGGAGAGGTGAAGTAATGAGAAAAACTGCAAGGCTATGTATGTACAGTATTATAGCCTATGCAATGTTAGGATGTGGGTAGGACGGTGTTGGGTTTGTTTATGTCTGCCTGGAGAGAGAGAGAGAGAGAGAGAGAGAGAGAGAGAGAGAGAGAGAGAGAGAGAGGACAACCACAATCACGTCACCCCGTCCACCATTACCAAGACCCAGCCAGGCACGTCACCCTTCTCTCTCTCCCTCCCTCCCTCCCTCTCTCTCTCTCTCTCTCTCTCTCTCTCAGCTACCCGTCCGTCCGCCCGCCCCGCCCGTGGTGTTCTCGTCAGCAGAGCAGGGGTGGTAGACTGGTAGTGGTGGTGTTGTCCTACCATCCCCTCCTCCCTCCCTTCAGAAACTTCCTCTTCCTTCCTTACTGCCTCTTCTCTCTCTCTCTCTCTCTCTCTCTCTTCCTAGTTTTCGGTCCCTCCCTCACTGAACAAACTTCCTTCTAACTTTTTCTCTCACACACACATTCCTTCTTCACCTCTTCCCTGTCCACGTCACACATACCTCCTCCTCCTCCTCCTCCTCCTCTCTACGTCATACACCCCTTTCACCCTCTTCTTATCCCTGTCACACTCTTTCATCATTACTCTCTCTGCCCACACCATTCTTCTTTCATAATGTCTTTTCACCATGTCCACATCCATCACTTCACATACACATTTCGTATCCACATTCTTAACCATTCTATTAAACTCTGGCCACGTAGCATGCATTCAGGGATAAGGGTGTTGTATACTTTCGGTACAGTAGAGTGCCTTGTTGATTTATCCAAAGTATACCACGAAACAGGACCAGATTAACAAAAATAATGGTGGCCTGTTGCCAGGAATAGTTTGAAGGAATTAGTTGCTCCAGAATTTACAAATAGTGCACCATCCCTTTAAAATCCTTCTATCCTATCATCTAAAATCCCTCTTGTCTACGGTACGGCACCCCTCACTGTAAAATCCCTCCCCCCCCCTTCACATACACAGAACTTTACACTTACTTTACGCATCTACTTCACACACCAGACGACATACCACTTCATATACACACACACACACGCATCATGATAGTAATAACAACAACACAGTCCACTTCAAGGTCCTAACCAGTCCGTGAGGGAAGGAGGAACTTTTCATAATAGATCCTTCCGTCTCTTTATGTGTGTGTGTGTGTATGTTATCTGTTTGTGTGTGTGTGTGTAGAAGAAAGAAGTAGAAGCAAAGCGTGTAATATATCAAACAGGGTCATGTACTAACAATAACTCTTTCATTAAATTCAATTCCTACTTCACAATAAATTATTCTACCATAGCAATTATCGGTGTCAATTTTTAACACAAGACTGACTGCGTGTAACAAAATACAAAGGAGGAAATAACATGTGGTTCGGGGTTACCATCTCGGCCAGATTAGTCAACAAACAATAGGAAACAAGGTGCTAAAACCCCACCACTGTTTTTATTGTTGACATTATAACCACGAAACAAACAAAACCATAAAGATGACGCGGCCTTGAAGACGTAAGTGTGGAGTAAAGGTCAGAAAGTGGAGTAAATGAGTGTGGAAAAGAAAGTGGAGGTTTTAAAGGTAAGATTGGGCCCGAGGCGAAGAGAGAGAAAGAGAGAGGTTTGTGTTGGCCCTCACATAAACTTAACCTACATACTTTTCATACATTAGAGCACCTAGATTCCTTCAAAGCATGCCACGAAACGGGACCAGATGAACAAATATTTTGGTGGTCTGTTGTTGGTTGGAAAGTTTAGAGTTTAGAGGAATCAGTTGCTCCAGATTAAGTTACCAGCGCAGGGCCCAGCTGGTGTTATTGCGTGTGTACCAATGATGAGAAGTGTTTGTGTGAGTATGATGTATGATGAAACGAGACCACTGAGTTAGTTACAAATGACAGAACTTTGCTTCGGGGTATAATATATAGCCTAGCCGAGCCGAGCCTAGCCTACCTCTCACGGCCGGGTGAACGTAACGACAATAACAGTCAGTACAGTAGCTGTGGGCAATTCATTCCCCAACTTTGAAGGTGCGTCAAAACCTTAGTGTCATCCCAACCCAACAGAGTACAAATACGCCGATACACTCGTAACTGTCGGTGCTGCTTTGTGAAATTATCCAATTATAATTTCCCGTTGATAAACGCCCTACGGTACACATGCAATTAAGACAACAAATCCAACCCACCTCTGTAACCAACATAACCTACCGCTACTTCCTCATACAGATAATGACACCATAACGTCAGTATTGTATAACATTTATCTCTCAGGTGCAGTACATTACATAACCATTACTTCAATTATATATCTTTCCCATATGGTTTGCTACCTCTTCATCAAGACAATAAAATTATATAAAGTTCAGTACAGTATAACATTTATCTCACCGATACACTACATCACCATTAATCCAAAAGAAAAAAATGCACGACATCTCTCAGGATAAATTATTTCAAATAATATTCATACTAAATGCCGCAGGTAATCGCTCAGTCTTCAACTTATTTCAAATAATGTTCGTAAGAAATGCAGGTCAACTCTCAGGATTTGATTGATCTTTAGTGTTCCTAAGAAATGGAGGTCATCTCTCTCTCAGTGTTTGACAGAGTTCTTGTGTTGTTTTTGTGGCTTGTGGTGAGAAGATGCGTCACCTGGCTGCCAATGACTATAGAACACAATCACCCCATTCCTTTGCCCTTCACACCGACCACCCTGCTGCAGTTTCTCTCAAGGAGATCGATAATACACTTTTTATAAACGTGAGCGCATCGATTCCTTCAAAGTATGACTGGAAACAGGACTTAATTGACAAATATAAATGTGGCCTGTTGTTGCTTAGAATAGTTTGCGGGAATCAGTTGCTCCAGAGTTTCCAACACTGTACTACTTACTGTCTACCAACCAACCCCCGTAACACATGGCACCTATTGTGGTTTAAAAGATTTAGGTGGCCTCGGTTTGACCACTTCAGTACCATGACATCAATCTTACACCTGGTATATTTATTTATTTACCTAAGCCAACTATGATAAATAATTTTGTTTGTGGGTATGTACTTATTGAGAGAGAGAGAGAATAATGTAGGCTAACTTAAGTAGTAAACAAAAGAGAATGATGTAGGCTAAGCAGTAAACAAGAGAGAGAGAATCAAGTAGACTAAGCAGCAAACGGCAAGGAAGAATTGCCAGATGAGTAAAGAGGATGAGTGGTTAGTGAGGTCTCTATAAATAACCTGTTTCCGCACACGGATTGATATCGTACCGTATGAATATTTTGACGAATCGAGACGATACCCTATGCCATATGCAACAATAACAATGATGGTGTGTTGATGATATGGTACCGGTATAGCCTATTGGCTCTGTACTTTGTTTATAAGGTTATTGTACCCATATCTCACCATGCCATCGTCAACACCACAAAATTTCTTGCATACGATCCCTGTCACAGTTAAATAAGCACCACATCATGGTCATTAAAGGAAATTTGGGGTGTTTATAAATCATAAGGAAATACTGACACATGGTATGAAATTTTCCCGCCCCTTTCACTGCTCCCGCCAACTGTTACATAACAAGAGAAAAATCGATAGCCGTTATATTCACTTTCGAAGTGAATAAATGTATTAATGGTTCGAGTTAACCTTCATTAATTATGATGGGGAAGAAATTATAGAAAAAAGAGTAAATGAAAATCACCGAAAATCTCCTTCCATTACTATGTTCTTACTAACATAATAATTACAAGTTTGCATGTGATATAGACTGAGGCTGTTTTCTACATTATATTGTGGTACTGTTGACATTTTTGTGAAGAATACTTTAATTGAAGATTAGATTTCGACATACCGGTATCATTTTTCTTAACCAAATAATTATACAGGAACAAAAATACATAAGGTAAGGTACTGATTTCGACACAAACACACCAGCAGGACATCCACATGTTATGTTATGTTAATTCACCATGAGAGTATAAAATGAAGCACACCAAACCCACAACATATCAATATTACCATAAACAAACAAACGACAGACTGACGTAAGAGTAACGAAGCCATTGAAAGGACAAACAACAACAATGAATGAAAATGCTCTCCACAAACAACCCAGTCCTAAACACATTACACACTTATTTGGACATCGATTGAAGAAGCATTAATAATATACAAGCTCCCCCACAACTAATAATAACATACACAACAACAACAACTACTTCTAAACACTACTACTACTACTACTACTACTATCCCCAGGGAGAGAAACACGTACTACTTGTCCTAACCTTAGTAAACACGATGGTTGCAAATCACTCCTTACCTCTCTAGTACAGCATTAATTCACATCAGCACACACTTCTACTCCTCTTGAAGTAGAGTGTTCAATTTACGATTAACACTGAGCGGAGGATTAGACACGTGGAACAGGAAAAACTCGAGTTATTGAGGAAACTAGAGCTGGACGTCTCTCCCCTCCCGTTCCGTACCACCAACTGACGTCAGATTCAGAATTTCAGACTGAGCGCCTCCCTACTAGAGCTGCGACGAGTTGCCATTAGCCACTAATTTCTTACCCATAAAATAACGTTATTACACTTTAATTCACTTACCCCGTGCATGTTGAGGGATGTGTTCTACCTCATGATCAATATACACTCCTATAAGAATGTAAAACAAAAGAAATGCTTGCCTAATTATATGGAAAAGTTGTATGTACTGTATGGCATCATGACGATATCCTTTACGTGAGAGAGGGAAGGTTGTGGTTCATGGCTGACTGTCCTAAAATAAAACCCCAGATATTATTTATACGAGGATGGTCAGCTGAGGATAAATGAAGACATCTTTAGGCCTGGATGACCTTGTAGGATGAGGGAGAAAGTGATAAATATATGTAGCAGCAAGTATGAAGGAAAGAGAAGGATGAGAAATGCTGGCTACAGTAAAGAGGTTAAATGATGTAGTGATTATTATTATTATTATTATTATTATTATTATTATTATTATTCCTTCTCAGCCCACTATGTACAACTTCATTATAAATAGGGAACTGACCTTTCACGATATTCATGGATGTTAATTAACCTTTCATTTAATTTTTATTTTACTTCCAAGATCGTAAGAAAAGAGAAGCTCAGTATTTTGTTAATTGT
>JAWZYT010002167.1:30000-42500 GCA_034508575.1 Petrolisthes manimaculis | reverse complement strand
TGTTGTGTATGTATGTATCCACTCGCCTATACCGGGGAGACAGTGACAGCCAAGTTTGTAAGTGTATTGTGTATGTATGTATGTGTGTTGTTGTTGTATGTGTGTGTGTTGTTGTGTATGTATGTATCCACTCGCCTATACCGGGGAGACAGTCACATGCAAGTTTGTAAGTGTATTGTGTATGTATATGTGTGTGTTGTTGTTTGTAAGTGTATCGTGTTGTTGTGTATATATATATATGTTGTGTATAATAATAATAATAATAATAATAATAATAATAATAATAATGTTGTTGTGTGATCTATTCAGGTGTCAGGTCACCCAAGGAACGATGTACAATTGGGAGGAAGTTTTCTGACGGTGGAATTCCTAAATGACACAACTGGGGCCTGGCAGGTGGTGGCAACGGACGCTAATTGGGAAACAAGGTATGTACAGTCGAGGTCAATAATTGGGAAACCAGGTATTTACAGTCGAGGTCAATAATCATCATCCACATAATATGCATGGGTATCTCAAACCATTTATTTTCTGTCTAATCTTTTCACGTTTACATAAATTATGATATTATTGTTTTAAGAAGTGTGTAGCTGCTTGTTAGAAATTAAAAGATGGTAGTTAACGTGTGTGTGTATGTGTGTGTGTGTGTGTTATTGTTTTAAGTAGTGTGTAGCTGCTTGTTAGAAATTAAAAGATGGTAGTTAACCTATTTATTGGAAAGTTTATCATTTAGGGAACAGAGGGAAGCTGGCAAATTCTTACGTGAGTTACCTCTAACTCTCTAACCTAACCACTAACTCCCACTAACAACTCTAACCTAACCACTAACAACTCTAAGCTAACCCCTAACTCCCACTAACAACTGTAAGCTAACCACTAACAACTCTAAGCTAACCACTAACTCCCTCTAACAACTATAAGCTAATCACTATAATTATAACTCTATCCCTAAAGGTTTATCTGGGATCGAGTGTCGTCATTGTTGGGTACCAGCTTAGCGACAGTCAAGTGGGATATTCCTGACAACACACCAGAAGGAACTTACCGTCTCACACACACTGGACACTATAAGACCTTACTGAGAAATGTTGATCAATATTATGGTGCTTCCAGTAGTTTTAAGGTGGGTAGATACACTTAGAAATAAACATACAGACAAACACACAAACATACATACATCAGAAGGAACCTACAGTCTCACACACACACACACACACACACACACTGGACACTATAAGACTTTACTGAGAAATGTTGATCAATATTATGGTGCTTCCAGTAGTTTTAAGGTGGGTAGATACACTTAGAAATAAACATACAGACAAACACACAAACATACATACATCAGAATGTACCTACCGTCACACACACACACACACACACACACACACACACTGGACACTACAAGACCTTACTGAGAAATGTCGATCAAACATACACACAAACACTAGAAGGTGTGTACCTACCTTCTCTCTCTCTCTCTCTCTCTCTCTCTCTCTCACACACACACACACACACACACACTGGACACTACAAAATCTTACTGAGTAGCTTCAAGGTAGGTCGAGATGTGAATGTTTGTGTGTGTGTTTTTTTTTTTTTTTTTCTTTTTCGTGTGTGTGTATTTATTCTTGATTTGTATTATATCTTTATATATATATTAATCTATTTTTTTTTTTATTTATATATATATTAATCTATTTATCTATTTTATTATTATTATTATTATTAGTATCATATTATTATATTTTGTATCTATATATATATATATATTAATTTATTTATTTTATTATTATTATTATTATTATTATTATTATTATTATTAGTATCATATTATTATATTTTGTATCTTTATATATATATATATATATATATATATATATATATATATATATATATATTAATTTATTTATTTTATTATTATCATTATTATTATTATTATTATTATTATTATTATTATTATTATTATTATTATTATTATTATTATTATTATTATTATTATTATTATTATTATTATTATTATTATCATTATTATTATTATTATTATTATTATTATTAGTATTATTATTATTATTATTATTATTATTATTATTATTATTATTATTATTATTATTATTATATTTTGTATTAATTTAGTGTTGTGTGTTTTTGTACAGGTGGTGAAGCCTCTGTCAGGAAACATTAACAACAATGAAATAAACACGAGGGAAACTATAGTGAAGCTGGAACCTCCTAAACCCTGGTGGATGAGATTATTCTTTGGCTCATAGATTGTAACATACATACACACTTGTTACACACACATCTTCAGGACACATACACACACACACACGCATTACATATAGACCTTCAGGACACACACAGCACACACACATACCTTCAGGACACACACACACACATACACAAACATTCCCCAACCAGCAGTATTGGTCAGTATGTGAAAATATATATATATATATAATATCCTTTGCCAAACTACTATGTATTACCTCTGGCCTTGGTGCTAGTTCCATGCATTGCAATTTAATATAATAAATAAATATTAAATAAACCAATAAATCTATGTATGCTTGTATCTCTCTGACCCCAGTCCCCAGCTGGACACTATTGGCTGTTATTTTTTTTCCCACAGGGATCATTATTGATCTGAGTTGTCTTCTTGAGGCCAGCGCAGGGAGAGACTCTTGATAGTATATTAGAGTAGAGGGCTTCTTATTTCTTCTATACTACATCACAAAACATATTATCCTTTATTCAGAGCTTGATTAATCATGAACCCTGGGCCCTTGTCTCTATTTCTATCTATATCTTTACATCTGTCTCTAGTTCTATCTATCTTTTATCTGTCTATCTATCTATCTATCTATTTATATCTATCTAAGCATAAGAGGCCAGCGGAACACAAGTTTTGAACACTATAGATTTACGTAAATTTCACATCCACCACCTGTCCTCCAAATTATAAATAAACGAGATAATATACGAGTGTGTATGTATGTATGTATGTCTGTATGTATGTATGTATTTCTCTGTGTGTGTATGTACTGTATTATGTATGTATTTGCTGGGGATAGTCTCATTGGAAAGAGGAAGAGTTTCTGCTTAGAATGAAACTAAGTATAAGTTTCTAGGCATTGTAGTTTAGAGAGAAAGAGTGGATGTATGAGAGCGACAGCGAGAGAGAAATGTGCGTGTGATGAGTGAGGGAGAGGGATGAAAATTTACATATGTGTATTCCTGAGGTGATATCTTCGTAGTCAGTATACCTACACACACACACACACACTCAATACATGATATCTACTAATCTACTAATAGGCTACTAACAGTTCACATTAAGCGCTGTACTATAATCCATCACTCTGATTGGTCCACCTCAAAAAATCAATACTTGAACATGATCTGTGATTGGCTGAAACGGAATGATTATTATGTGTGTTAATATTGTAGCTCTATACGAGTCTTATAGGTGTTATATAGTTTGTATAACCTTATACTATAATAACAAACACAAATATCAGAGTTTACACACTCGTATATGTCTCGTTTATTTATAATTTGGTAAACAGGTGAATGTGAAATTTACGTAAATCTAATTAAGTCTATCTTTTAAATTCTTTTTCCTATTCTCCTTTGGCTAGGAGAATGGGAAGGGATGGATAAAGGATGGGAAGGGATGGATAGAGGATGGGAAGGGATGGATAGAGGATGGGAAGGGATGGATAGAGAATAGGAAGGGTTGAAGAAGGATGGGAAGGTTGGTAGAAAAATGAGAAGACTTGATAAATTAAAGGGTTAACTTAAATGTTTTTATTATGAAATACGACACACACACACACTCTTTCTCTTTCTCTTTCTCTCCCTCACACACACACTCTCTCCCTCTTTCTCTCACACACACACACACACACATAAACACGCACACATAAACACACACACACACACAAACATAACGAGTTAACTTGAGAGGTGTATGTGTACTTACTAGGTGTGTATGTATGTGTGTATGTATGTATGTATGAAGGTGTTATTAGGTACTGGTGTGTGTGTGTGTGTGTGTGTACTCGAGTGTGTGAGTGTGTGTGTGTGTGTGTAGTGGCAGGAAGGATGTGTGGGGTGTGATACATTGTGGTGTGGTGGAGAGAGGTGAGGTGTGTGTATGTGTGAGTGTGTGTGTGTACTGGGTGTGTGTGTGTGTGTGTGGTAAGGTGTAAGGTCCCCACCACTCAGTGACGCCTCGCTCGGGCCAAAAAATAAATTACATATGTGTATTCCTCACGTGATATCTTTGTAGCCAGTAGTCCTAGACAGCTGGGGATGGTCTCATTGGAAAGAGGAAGAGTTGCTGCTTAGAATGAAACTAAGTATACATTTCTAGGCATTATAGTTTACAGAGAAAGAGTGGATGTATGAGAGACCGACAGAGAGAGAAAGAAAGAAGTGTGTGTGTGCGTGCGATGAGTGAGGGAGAGGGATAAAAGTTACATATGTGTATTCCTCACATGATATATTTGTAGCCAGTAGTCCTAGACAGCTGGGGATAGTCTCATTGGAAAGAGGAAGAGTTGCTGCTTAGAATGAAACTATATTTAAGTTTCTAGGCATTGTAGTTTAGAGAGAAAGAGTGAATGTAATAGACCGATAGAGAGAGAGAGAGAAATGTGTGTGTATGCGTATGTAAGAGAGAGGAAAAAATATTACATATGTGTATTCCTCACATGATATCTTTGTAGCCAGTAGACCTAGACAGCTGGGGATAGTCTCATTGGAAAGAGGAAGAGTTGCTGCTTAGAATGAAACTAAGTATAAGTTTCTAGGCATTGTAGTTTACACGTAGGTAGTGAGTGAAGTAAAGAGGTTGGTGGGAGGAATGTGTGTGTGTGTACGGTAGGTTTGTGTGCGTGTACGGGGTGTGTGTGTGTACGGTGTCTGTGTGTGTGTGTGTACGGTAGGATTGTGTGCGTGTGTACGTGTGTGTGTGTGTACGGTGTCTGTGTGTGTGTGTGTACGGTAGGATTGTGTGCGTGTGTACGTGTGTGTGTGTACGGTGTCTGTGTGTGTGTGTGTACGGTAGGATTGTGTGCGTGTGTACGTGTGTGTGTGTGTACGGTGTCTGTGTGTGTGTGTGTACGGTAGGATTGTGTGCGTGTGTACGTGTGTGTGTGTGTACGGTGTCTGTGTGTGTGTGTGTACGGTAGGATTGTGTGCGTGTGTACGTGTGTGTGTGTGTACGGTGTCTGTGTGTGTGTGTGTACGGTAGGATTGTGTGCGTGTGTATGTGTGTGTGTGTGCGTATGTGCGTGTGTATGTATGTGTGTGTATGTGTATGTATGTATGTGAATATGTGTGTATGTGTATGTGTGTGTAAGTGTGTTTATGTATGTATGTGTATGTATATATGTGTATGTGTGTCGGTGTGTGTGTCTGTGTGTATGTATGTGTGTATGTATGTGTGTATGTGCGTGTGTATGTGTGTATGTATGTGTGTATGTATGTATGTGTGTATGTGTATGTGTGTGTATGTGTGTGTGTGTGCGTGTGTGCGTGTGTATGTATGTGTGTATGTGTGCGTGTATGTATGTGTGTAAGTGTGCGTGTGTGTATGTTTGTGTGTGTTTGTATGTATGTGTGTATGTATGTGTATGTGTGTATGTGTTCATGTGTATGTGTGTGCGTGTGTATGTATGTGTGCGTATGTGCGTGTAATACGTCGTGTATGTGTGTGTGCATGTGTATGTTTGCGTATGTTTATGTGTGTGTGAGTGCGTGTATGTGTATGTGTGTATGTGTATGTGTGCGTATGTTCGTATGTATGTGTGTATGTGTATGTGTGCATATGTGCGTATGTATGTGAGCGCGCGTCTGTGCGTGACAGCGAGAGAGAGAGAGAGAAAATGTGTGTGCGTATGTATGTGTGTGTAGGAAAGAGTGACGTCATAATCCCACTATCCAACTCTCTCTCTCTATCTCTCTCTCTATCTCCATCACTCTCTCTCTATCTCCATCACTCTCTCTCTCTATCTCCATCACTCTCTCTCTATCTCACTCTCTCTCTCTATCTCACTCTCTCTCTCTCTATCTCACTCTCTCTCTCTATCTCACTCTCTTTCTCTATCTCACTCTCTCTCTCTCTATCTCACTCACTCTCTCTCTATCTCCATCACTCTCTCTCTATCTCATTCTCTCTCTCTCTATCTCACTCTCTCTCTCTATCTCACTCTCTCTCTCTATCTCACTCTCTCTCTCTCTATCTCATTCTCTTTCTCTCTATCTCCTTCTCTTTCTCTCTATCTCCTTCTCTTTCTCTCTATCTCCTTCTCTTTCTCTCTATCTCCTTCTCTTTCTCTCTATCTCCATCACTCTCTCTCTATCTCCTTCTCTTTCTCTCTATCTCCTTCTCTTTCTCTCTATCTCACTCTCTCTCTCTCTATCTCACTCTCTCTCTCTCTATCTCCTTCTCTTTCTCTCTATCTCCTTCTCTTTCTCTCTATCTCCTTCTCTTTCTCTCTATCTCATTCTCTTTCTCTCTATCTCCTTCTCTTTCTCTCTATCTCCTTCTCTCTCTCTATCTCCATCACTCTCTCTCTATCTCCTTCTCTCTCTCTATCTCCATCACTCTCTCTCTATCTCACTCTCTCTCTCTATCTCACTCTCTCTCTCCGCCTCGAGTCAACTGTAAACTGAACAGAAAACGAAGATTTCAAATATAATTGGATTTTAAAATAGTCATCCATTAAAAACAATCATAAAAAACGGGAAGATTTTCTAGAAAATGGGACGGGGTTAGAAAATGTTAGAAAAAAAGAATAAACCTCACGCTACGATTCCTCAAACTCGGTTGACTTAGGTTTAAATAACGACATTAAAACATTACTTAATCGTTATTTTTTTGTGATGGGAAACGTGCCTAGAAATATATTTACTTTATCAAATTATAATTATTGGCGTACGAGTAATATTGAGTGAGTAATTTAAATAAATGTTTGAACGAAGTCATTATCTACACTTTCGAATGAAACAACCTCATTATAACTTTTCATTACCAGATCAAAATCAGAATTGGTTATGATATGATGTGGTTAGGATGTGGTTAGGATGTTGAATATCTCGATAAATAACGAGTTAAATGCAGTTTTTAGTGTCTGGGAAATTGTAGTTTAGTAAATAACCGTTTATTTAAGACTATCCCAGTGAATTAACATCGTAATTTTTATATTAAAGGGGAAAAACTGATGTTACTTTATAGGGTTCATTTGCCAAGGTGATCTGGCAATGTTGCAGGTCCGTTAGTCAGTAAGCAACATTACGTAATGGCTACCTGTGGTCTTAACCCTTTGACAACGTGTTCATTACGGCCTCGTTATTCAATAATTACACCCTTAGGTAAGTTCATTATACTTTTCATGGGTAGATAATAGATTAATCTGGCCACGTGACCTACCGTGGCCACTGATAGATAACAAATAGACGAGAAAATAGATAGATAAACAAGGCCATTTTTGACCAACTTTAAATATGGCGTCAGTGTGTTTAACCCTTCTCCTACCTTCACTATATATCGTAATAATTTAAATATTAGAAGCTCAGGTAAGTCGATACAGCTATGAGGTATAGTTTATATCAAGGTCTATATATATATCTATCGCTATATCACCCTTTGGGAACCAAGCAAATAATAATATAGCAGAAAATAGATAGATAATATATATATATTTTTTTCGCCTGTGTGAAATTTTAGGATTAATCTCGTAAGAATTTATATTATTATTATTTAAATATAAGCTCAGGTAAGCCTATATTCCTCTGAGATTATAGTTTATTTATATATCTATCGTTATATCACATTGTGGGTAGTGTGGGAATAATAATATAGCAGGAAATAAATAGATAAACATTTTGTTTTTTTTGGTCCCGTTTGAAATTATGGGAATTTATCGTAATAATTTCAATATTTATTTTTTAATTAGCTCATTTAAGTCTATATTACTCTGAGATTATAGTTAGTTTATTTATATATCTATCGTTATATCACATTGTGGGTAGTGTGGGAATAATAATATAGGCGATAAAATCAATATATAAAAAAAAATTGTCGTCAGCTGATTTAAATTACATGGAGGTATAATAATTATGAAGGCGGCATGACGACTCAGCGTTGCCAGATGTGAGATAATTATCAAATAAATACGATAATTTGCATGAGATAATGCGATAAATTTAGAAAATGTGTGATAATTATTATTATTATAACGGCAAAAAATAGGATAATGTTTAATAAATTGGTTATTAGGGTGAAAAGGAATCTGGTGATATTTTTTTATATACATGGAGCAACGATAAAATTATTATTCAATTCGTAAATATTATTGTACCTAATCAAATTTATTGGTATATAATTATTATATAATGTACTCTGTAGGTAGGTAGGCCTATACTTATTAATATTATAATTAATTAATAAGGGAGAATAAATAAAATAACTAAAGAACTTACTTATATAATAGTAAATAAATAAAAAATTGCCGAATAAAAGGTAGAATTTTCACCATCGTCACGTGGTATTGTTTGTGTGTGTGTGTGTGTGTGTGTCACGTGTTATTGTTTGTGTGTGTGTGTCCAGTCGTCGATGCCACATGGGTTTATTTTGGTAGGTAAGCTCACAAACGAAAGAATGTTTGTCGTGTAAATACCTTATGGGTGAATTATATAATGAATTTAGTGAGTAATCTATACAGTGATTATTATTATTATTATTAAATCAAGCCTGAAATAATGACATCTTAATATTGGGGTTGGTTGGGGAGCTTACAAACCAAACATTTATTTCCTAGTTAGAAGGATTTAGTGTGACTACCTGGACCTAACCAGGGCAGACTACCTGGACAGACTACCGGGACCTAACCTGTACAGACTACAGGGATTCAGCTGTCTATGTATCCATCTATGTATCCTTGTATTACAGCAACCTTCACAAGTTTGGCTATTTTTTTTTTTAATTTTTGTAATTACTCTGCTGTCCTTCTATGTATCCATTTTCCGTTTGTACCATCTTATTCCCCATAAAATTGTCTATGTATCCATCTATGTATCCTTGTATTAATGTATGTATTTATGTATACAGATTACAAAACAAAACGAGGAGAATATTACAACAATGACCAACCCAACCCAACCCACTATTACAACCTTGGACCTCAAGTGGGACCTTAACCTCAAGTGGGACCTTAACCTCAAGTGGGACCTTAACCTCAAGTGGGACCCTAACCTGAAGTGGCATCTTTTTTGGTAAAGTTACCTTTTAAGTTAATGGTTTACCAATGCCAATTAAACTCTTCCAGATTATGGGATTAATTAAGGGAATATAAACACTTTACTAAATTTTGTGTTGCTAAGTCACTTTCCATTAACACTTTGTAAACATCTGCTTTAATTCCATTTTAATTTTGGTTTTTCTTAATTGTTTTTTTATATCGTGTTCTGATATATTTATATTTATAATATTTATTTCTTCCCTTATGTGTGAGAGAGAGTGTGAAGGAGTGAGAGAGGGAGAGAATGAGTGTGTGAGTGAGAGAGGGAGAGAATGAGTGTGTGAGGGAGAGAGGGAGTGTGTGAGTGGCAGGCAGTGAGTGAGAGAGAGGGAGAGAAGGAGTGGGAAGAGTGACAGGTGAAGATGAAACCATTATAAGTTTATTTCTTCCTGTTTTTGTATTATTTTCTGATATATATTTTTCCAATATTGCTTTAATTCTTTGGGGTATGTTTTCTGGCCTCATTTTTATACCCGTGTCGTCGTACACTCTCTTCTTTTTTTATTACATTATAGGTTGGTGAAGGCTTGTGTCACATAAAGTGTATGCCTGTATGTGTGTATGTATGTATATATATACACTATGGTGATTTTTATTACATTATAGGTTGGTGAAGGGTTGTGTCGTATAAAGTGAATTTAGCATAAAGTAAATTGTACATTTCCATAATAAATAATTGTACTTTAACTTGAAAATGGAGCCTAATGGTTCACGGTATTTTAACAGTTCACGGAAATTGTATATATTTCATTTTTTTCATGATACGCACTATTTTAAATTCACATAATTTAAACTCACATAAAAAGAGAGCAGAGTTTATGTATGTATATATGTATGTATATATAGATGTGTATTATATTACTACTAATTTTTCTTTTCTCCTTTCATCTCCCTTTAGTTTCTTAATATATTCCCTAACTTTTATTTATATTAACTTTATATTTATATTTATATTATATTTATATTATATAATAACTTATATTATGGTATAGAGTTTATTATTTGGCTTTTTCATTTTCATTCTTTAACTTTCTTGTATATTTATGTGTGTATGAGTATGTGTATAAGTTTCAATATGAGTGTAATATGTGAATGTGTACGTGTGTATGTATATGTATGTATGTGCGTATATATACGTACAGTATATACGTGTGTATGTATATCTATATACGTGTGTATGTATATGTATATGTGTGTACGTGTGTATGTATATGTATGTATGTGCGTATATAGGTATATGTACAGTATATACGTGTGTATGTATATCTATATACGTGTGTATGTACATGTATACGTGTGTACGTGTGTATGTATTTGTATGTACGTGTGTATGTATTTGTATGTACGTGTGTATGTATACCTATGTACGTGTGTATGTATATCTATGTACGTGTGTATGTATACCTATGTACGTGTGTATGTATATCTATGTACGTGTGTATGTATACCTATGTACGTGTGTATGTATTTGTATGTACGTGTGTATGTATACCTATGTACGTGTGTATGTATATCTATGTACGTGTGTATGTATACCTATGTACGTGTGTATGTATATGTATGTACGTGTGTATGTATATGTATGTACGTGTGTGTGTATATGTATGTATGTATGTGTAAGTAATAATCTACACTTGAATGAATAATAATAATGATTTCTTTTTACAGATTAGGTGATGATCTGATAAGCAAAATTTTTATTCGTCTTCATGGAGGTTTATTTGTATAAATTTGTCATACATTCTGCTCTTTTTTTTTTTTTAATTCCTCTAATTACTCTGCTGTCCTTCTATGTATCCATTTTCCGTTTGTACCATCTAATAGCCCATAAAATTGTCTATGTATCCATCTATGTATCCTTGTATTAATGTATGTATTTATGTGTACAGATTATAAAACAAAATGAGGAGAGTTTTACATTATAGGTTGGTGAAGGGTTGTGTCACATAAAGTAAATTGTACATTTCCATAATAAATAATTTAACTTTAACTTGAAAATGGAGCCTAATGGTTCACGTTATTTTAAGAGTTCGTGGAAATTGCATTTTTTTTTTTTTTTTTTCATGATACACACTATTTCAAATTCACATAATTTAAACTCACATAAAAAGAGAGGAGAGTGTATATAGATGTGTATGTGTGTATGTATGTATATATGTATGTATTTTGCATGCCCTTTCTTCCCTGTTCTTCCCCTGTACTGTATATGTATTCAATAGTGAATTATTATTTTATTATTCCAGATGTGCCCAACCTATACTTGATTGATACCCATTCCTATACCACTACTACTACTACCACTACCACTACTACCACTACCACCACCACCACCACTACCACTACCACTACTACTATGAAATATAAAGCTATAACTGAAGGTGAAAAGGATTGATTGTTATATTTCCCCAGGTTGTTGTTGTTGTTGTTGTTGTTGTTGTTGTTAGTTACTAATAGATTACACTACACTACTTCACTTCATTTGTTGACATGTAGAAATGTCTTTATTTACACTTAGAATTATCACTTGTTAGACAGACTTTGTCACAAATCTGATTTGTTATACACTATGGTGTTTTTTTATTACATTATAGGTTGGTGAAGGGTTGTGTGTGTATGTATGTATATATGTACACTGTGGTGTTTTTTTATTACATTATAGGTTGGTGAAGTGTTGTGTCGTATAAAGTGTATGTGTGTATGTATGTATGTATGTATGTATATATATACACTATGGTGTTTTTTATTACATTATAGGTTGGTGAAGGGTTGTGTCACATAAAGTGAATTTAGCATAAAGTAAATTGTACATTTCCATAATAAATAATTTAACTTTAACTTGAAAATGGAGCCTAATGGTTCACGGTATTTTAAGAGTTCGTGTAAATTGCAATTATTTAATTTTTTTCATGATACCCACTATTTCAAATTCACATAATTTAAACTCACATAAAAAGAGAGCAGAGTGTATTTATGAACATATAGTGTATATTTTATGAATGTTATATGTAATGGTTGTAATTGTCTAATACAATAATATACACAGACCTCAGTAACATACAACATAAGTGATCTAACCATTGATTTAAATAAGGGGGTGTGGGAGTAGGGGACAGGCTTGGGGGGGGACTGGGGGGGTGCGGGAAGTAGTGGGACAGGCTTGAGTTGGGTAAAAAGCCTGTAACCCTATTC
>JAWZYT010002167.1:5000-27500 GCA_034508575.1 Petrolisthes manimaculis | reverse complement strand
CAATGGAGTATCTCAGCCATTACACAGCCGCCAATGGAGTATCTCAGCCGCCACACAGCCGCCAATGGAGTATCTCAGCCGCCACACAGCCGCCAATGGAGTATCTCAGCCGCCACACAGCCGCCAATGGAGTATCTCAGCCGCCACACAGCCGCCAATGGAGTATCTCAGCCATTACACAGCCGCCAATGGAGTATCTCAGCCGCCACACAGCCGCCAATGGAGTATCTCAGCCACCACACAGCCGCCAATGGAGTATCTCAGCCGCCACACAGCCGCCAATGGAGTATCTCAGCCGCCACACAGCCGCCAATGGAGTATCTCAGCCACCACACAGCCGCCAATGGAGTATCTCAGCCACCACACAGCCGCCAATGGAGTATCTCAGCCATTACACAGCCGCCAATGGAGTATCTCAGCCACCACACAGCCGCCAATGGAGTATCTCAGCCGCCACACACAGGTTTGGTCCCAGTAGTTTGTTCAGGTTAGGTCCCGGTAATGTGTGTGTGTGTGTGTGTGAGGGAGAGGGAGAGTGTGTGTGTGAGGGAGAGTGTGTGTGTGTGTGTGTGTTAGAGAGAGAGAGAGAGAGAGAGAGAGAGAGAGAGAGAGAGAGAGAGAGAGAGAGAGAGAGAGAGAGTGTGTGTGTGTGTGCCTCATCTTTTATTATATTTTTTACATACACTCTGCTCTCTTTTTATGTGAGTTTAAATTATGTGAATTTGAAATAGTACGTATCATGAAAAAAATTAAATAAATGCAATTTACACGAACTGTTAAAATACCGTGAACCATTAGGCTCCATTTTCAAGTTAAAGTTAAATTATTTATTATTATTATTATTATTATTATTATTATTATTTATTATTAATATTATTATTATTATTTATTATTATTATTATTATTATTATTATTATTATTATTATTATTATTATATGTATGTGTATGTTGATAACGACAGATTTAATAATAATAATAATAACCTAACATACACACATACACACACAATAATTATGTGCGTGTATTTCTTGTGTGTGTGTGTATGTGTGTATAATTTTATCTGTGTGTGTGTATAATTTTATGTGTGAGAGAGATAGAGAGAGAGAGATAGAGATAGAGAGAGAGTGAGAGAGAGAGAGTGAGATAGAGATAGATAGATAGAGAGAGAGAGAGGAAGATAGAGAGTGAGAGAGAGAGAGAGAGATAGAGAGAGTATATAGGGAACATTATTATATCTTTCTTGAATTGACGTAATATTTTAATAAATGTGAGAAAGTGTGAAATTGTGAGAGAATGAGTGTGTGTGTGAAACTTTTACACACACGGTGAGAAAGAGAGATAAATTCTGCACACACACACACAAACAGAAGTGAGATAGAGTGAGAGAGAATAGAGATAGAGAGAGAAAAAGAAAGAGTTATACTGTATTGTATATATTTTTTTTATGTATACTAAATTTATGTATATATATGTATGTATTTTCAAAGAATTTTCATCACCATGTATGTATGTATGTGTGTCTGTGTGTATTTTAATAGGTTACGTATGTGTGTATAATTTTATCTGTATATTTTTATATTATTATTATTATTATTATTATTATTAATATTATTATTTATTTACAGATGAAGGCAGTTGTTGTTGTTGTTTACTAAAGAGAGAACACACGAACAAACAAACAAACATATTATCAGGTTAGTAATTATTAATGTTATTATTATTATTATTATTATTATTCATACAATATTTGTATATATATGTATGTATGTATGTGTGTATATATTTCTCTATGTATTTTGAATTTGTGTATGTATGTATGTATGTGGATATTTGTGTATGTATGTATGTGGATATTTGTGTATGTATGTATGTATGTGGATATTTGTGTATGTATGTATGTGGATATTTGTGTATGTATGTATGTATGTATGTATGTGGATATTTGTGTATGTATGTATGTATGTATGTATGTGGATATTTGTGCCCTATAGAAGTATTCTCTCTCTCTCTCTCTCTCTCTCTACTACCACTACCACTACTACCACTACCACTACTACTACCATTTAATGTGAGTTATTGACATACACACATACAGCACACCGAGACAATTAGAAGTGGTTCCTTTTTTCATTAATATTTCTACTAATTAATTAAGTATTATTCCTGTATGTTATTACTCACTCATTATCTTAAATTTACTTGGAGTTGGTAATATCTTGCTTTGAACATAGTGTAGTTATTAATTAATTATTCATTTTAATTATTCATTTTTGTTATTAATTAATTATTCATTTTCGTTATTAATTAATTATTCATTTTAATTATTCATTTTTGTTATTAATTAATTATTCATTTTCGTTATTAATTAATTATTCATTTTAATTATTCATTTTTGTTATTAATTAATTATTCATTTTTGTTATTAATTAAGTATTCATTTTTGTTATTAATTAATTATTCATTTTTGTTATTAATTAATTATTCATTTTTGTTATTAATTAATTATTCATTTTTGTTTCAGATTGGTTTTTGAAGAATGAAGAAAAGAAGAAAGAAAAGACAGAGAGAGAGATAGAGAAAGACACACACACACACACATAGAAAGAGAGAGACTTTCTTTCTGTGTGTGTCTTTTGTCTCTCTCTTTCTGTGTGTGTGTGTGTGTGTCTTTCCCTCTGTGTGTGTGTGTCTTTCCCTCTGTGTGTGTGTGTGTGTGTGTGTTTCCCTCTCTGTGTGTGTGAGAGGGAAAGACACACACACACACACACACACACACAGAAAGAGAGAGAGAGAGAGAGACGAAAAAAACAAAACATGTATATATAAAATTGTCCCAAGATGTAATATACCTTTGTAATTACTGTTATTCTGTTTATTATTTCTCCTGTGGTTATTTTGTATGTATGGGAGTAGGGGACAGGCTTGGGGGGTGCTGGAATAGGGGGACAGGCTTTCTACACACACATACATTCTCTCCACCTCCCTCCACACACACACCTTCTCTCCACCTCCCTCCACACACACACCTTCTCTCCACCTCCCTCCACACACACACACACCTTCTCTCCACCTCCCTCCACACACACACACACCTTCTCTCCACCTCCCCACACACACCTTCTCTCCCTCTCCCTCCACACACACACACACAGACACCTTCTCTCCACACACACACACAGCCCATATTTTTAACAGACGATTTGACGTGGGATTGAACTCTGGTCATCACAGCCACAGTCCATTACACTACCCACTCTGCCACGCCACCCCCAATTATATACACACTATTGACATATTTATCTATCTGCTATAGGAAGAAACTATTTAATAGAATATAAATAAACGTTTGTATGGGATATAATCATCTAGAGAAATTGACTCTTACATACATACACACACACACACACATGCATGCATGCATTCTCTCACTCACACACGTACATTCATTCTGTCACTCTTTTACACACACACACACACATACATTCTCTCACAACACAGTTACACCCAATTCAACACCTTTAAAAATCCTAAGTGTTCTGAGGTGGAATCGAACCCTGGTCCCTCATAGTCACAGTCCAACACTCTCTCCACTCAGCCACCACCACCCACAACTATATACAGACAATTGTTGTATTTATATACCTGTTTTATGAATTTTTTTAAAATAATACAAGTTCACATAGACAATTGATGTATTTATCTATCTGTTTTATGATTATCTGTTTTATATGTATTTATCTATCTGTTTTATGAAACTTTTTAAAAAAAATACGAGTGTTTGTATATGTATTTATCTATTTGTTTTATGAAACTATTTAATATAATACCAATGTTTGTATATATATATATGTATTTATCTATTTGTTTTATGAAACTATTTAATATAATACGAGTGTTTGTATATTATTATTTTATGAAACTAATATAATCTGAATGTTTGTATATATGTTTTTCAATATAATCATGTAGAGAAATAATATTATATAGTATTAATTTTGTTTTTATTTATATAATAGATAGATATATCTATGTATCTGTAATTGTTATTTGTCTATATATATATATATGAAATATAATTAATGTTATATACTGTATATGATATAATTATGTACAGAAATTATATATATACTATTGATTTAGTTATATCAATAGTTTATCTATGTATCTGAAAATATTTGTCTATATATATATGTTATAATGAATGTATGTAATATAATGTTGTTATAATAGATATATGAATGATTATAATATGTAGCAAAATTATTTATTTAAGTATTTGAAATTGTTATTTGTCTATATATCTATCTATTATAATATATATATTTAATTTAATTATATCTTAAATTATTTGAATTAAATTCTGTATATCTATCTTAGACTGTTATATTGATATCATGAATGTTTGTATAATAATTACATGATATTGTATAACATTCTTGGCTTATTATTTCATATATTAAAAAAAAAAAAAAAAAAAAAAAAAAAAAAAAATTATATATATATATAATTTGTGTATTTCAAATATTTATCTATATTAATTATTCCATCTATGATTTTGTTTGTACCTCAAAAATCTATCTCCATTACTTATAATTTTCTCGTACGTTTATATTTCCAATAGTTTATTTATTTTGTTTTTATATGTAGTATAAATTTCAAATATGTTAATTGTACACCTTGATAATATGTATCATTAAATATATCAAACTCTTTATTCATTAAATATATTTAATTATTAATATATATCATTATTATTACTATTATTATTATTATTATTACTATTACTATTATTATTACTATTACTATTATTATTATTATTAATATTATTAAATATTCATTAAATATGTATCTTTGAATAATGTGTTTCTCTATATACCTTAAACATTTAATTTTATTTAGGTTTTTATCAAGTAAAACAACAAACAAACAACTTGTTACACCAAATATATACAATTAACATACAATTATTACGTATATTCCAATTAAAACAAATACACCTAACAACTTTATTTATTTATTACAAATTATTTATTAAAAATTTCAAAGACTTTCCAGAAAACAGCCAACATCAATTTATAAACAAAAAAATGAATAAATGTTTATTTTGAAATTCTTATTCAACAAATCCACCAAAATAAATTTAATAAAAAAAATAAATAATAATAATAATAATAAAATAAAACTTTGAAAATTTAGAAATTCATATTCAAACTAAACCATTATGTGAATTTAAGAGGGTGTGGGAATAGGGGACAGGCTTGGGGGGGAATGGGGGACAGGCTTGGGGGGGAATGGGGGACAGGCTTGGGGGACAGGCTTGGGGGGATTAGGGTAGGTATGGGAATAGGGGGACAGGCTTTCTACCCACCCCAAGCCTGTCCCCCTATTCACACACCCCCCCAGTCCCCCCCCAAGCCTGTCCCCTATTCCCACATCCTTAAATTCACATAATTTTTGGTTTAGTTTGAATATGAATTTCTAAATTTTCAAAGTTTTATTTTATTATTATTATTATTATTATTTATTTTTTTTATTATTTTTGTTTTTGTTTGTTATTTTGTTCTTCTGTGATCACTCCACTTCCTGTATCTTGTTCTTCTGTTCTTCGTTGTTCTCCACACACCTGAAATAACATAACGGTACAATAATTATTAGTAATTATTTGTAATTATAGTCTTGCAATCAAACCTTTTCAGGAATAATACACACACACACAGGAATAATACACACACACACAAACACACAAGGAATAATACACACACACACACACGAGGAATAATACATACACACACACACACAGGAATAATACACACACACACACAAACACACAAGGAATAATACATACACACACACAAGGAATAATACACACACACACACAAGGAATAATACACACACACACACAAACACACAAGGAATAATACATACACACACACAAGGAATAATACACACACACACACAAGGAATAATACACACACACACACAGGAATAATACACACACACACACAAGGAATAATACACACACACACACACACACAAGGAATAATACACACACACACACAAGGAATAATACACACACACACACAGGAATAATACACACACACACACAGGAATAATACACACACACACACAAACAAAAAGGAATAATACACACACACACACACAGGAATAATACATACACACACACAAACACACGAGGAATAATACACACACACACACACAGGAATAATACATACATACACACATTATTACGGTAAGGTATGTTTTTTTATAATCTAAAAGTACGGTATGGAATTACAGTAAGGTATTTTTTTTTTAATCTAAAAGTACGGTATGGAATTACAGTAAGGTATGTTTTTTTTTAATCTAAAAGTACGGTATGGAATTACAGTAAGGTATGTTTTTTTTTAATCTAAAAGTACGGTATGGAATTACAGTAAGGTATGTTTTTTTTTAATCTAAAAGTACGGTATGGAATTACAGTAAGGTATGTTTTTTTTTAATCTAAAAGTACGGTATGGAATTACAGTAAGGTATGTTTTTTTTTAATCTAAAAGTACGGTATGGAATTACAGTAAGGTATGTTTTTTTTTAATCTAAAAGTACGGTATGGAATTACAGTAAGGTATGTTTTTTTTTAATCTAAAAGTACGGTATGGAATTACAGTAAGGTATGTTTTTTTTTAATCTAAAAGTACGGTATGGAATTACAGTAAGGTATGTTTTTTTTTAATCTAAAAGTACGGTATGGAATTACAGTAAGGTATGTTTTTTTTTAATCTAAAAGTACGGTATGGAATTACAGTAAGGTATGTTTTTTTTTAATCTAAAAGTACGGTATGGAATTACAGTAAGGTATGTTTTTTTTTAATCTAAAAGTACGGTATGGAATTACAGTAAGGTATGTTTTTTTTTAATCTAAAAGTACGGTATGGAATTACAGTAAGGTATGTTTTTTTTTAATCTAAAAGTACGGTATGGAATTACAGTAAGGTATGTTTTTTTTTAATCTAAAAGTACGGTATGGAATTACAGTAAGGTATGTTTTTTTTTAATCTAAAAGTACGGTATGGAATTACAGTAAGGTATGTTTTTTTTTAATCTAAAAGTACGGTATGGAATTACAGTAAGGTATGTTTTTTTTAAATCTAAAAGTACGGTAAGTTTTTTTTAAATCTAAAAGTACGGTATGGAATTACAGTAAGGTATGTTTTTTTAAATCTAAAAGTACGGTATGGAATTACAGTAAGGTATGTTTTTTTTTAATCTAAGGGTGCATTCACACCAAGCGTGTCGCGTCAAGTCAGTGTACGTCACAATACGTCATAATTCGCCACCCGTAGTTAGCATTAAATCACCCGTAGTTAGCATTAAATCACCCGTAGTTAGCATTAAATCACCCGTACTTAGCATTAAATCATATGGATGTAAGGCAAAGCCGTTCACACCGAATGTGTCACGTCACGTCGTGTCGTGTCGAGTCACAGATGGCACCAGACCCATTTCTGTTCAGTCTACAATGTTCATCAATGTTCAGTCTACAGTATTCAGTCTACAGTGTTCAGTCTACAGTATTCAGTCTACAGTGTTCAGTCTACAGTGTTCAGTCTACAGTGTTCAGTCTACAGTGTTCAGTCTACAGTGTTCAGTCTACAGTATTCAGTCTACAGTGTTCAGTCTACAGTGTTCAGTCTACAGTGTTCAGTCTACAGTATTCAGTCTACAGTGTTCAGTCTACAGTGTTCAGTCTACAGTATTCACTCACAGCTTGTCAAACATTGGTTTTTCCCACGAGGCCAGAGTGTAGCATTAATTACTCCTCAACACAACTGTACCAGGTTATAAATTGTGTGTGTGTGTTTGTAGGACTCACCATTGTGTGTGTGTGTGTGTGTTTAGTGTCAATATTTGAAGGACTCACTAACCTTCTATTTTCTTATTACATCATGACACACACACACACACACACACACACAGAGGTCCTTCAGAAGGCAACATCAGGACAGGCTTCAATCCACTTTCTTGTACCATGTTACAAATTGACCCTCGTCTCACTCCATCTGAAAAAAAAAAACATGGAATTAATTATGGTGTTGTGGGAAGAGTGGGACAGGCTTGGGGGGGTTTAGTTGGGTGTGGGAGTAGGGGGACAGGCTTGGTGGGGGTGTGGGATGTGTGGGAGGAGGGGGACAGGCTTGGTGAGGGTTTAGGGGTGTGTGGGAGTAGGGGACAGGCTTGGTGGGGGTTTAGGGTGTGTGTGGGAATAGAGAGACAGGCTTGGTGGGACTGGGGTGTGTGGGAGTAGGGGGACAGGCTTGGTGGGGGTGTGGGGTGTGTGGGAGGAGGGGGACAGGCTTGGTGGGGGTTTAGGGGTGTGTGGGAGTAGGGGACAGGCTTGGTGGGGGTTTAGGGGGTGTGTGGGAATAGAGAGACAGGCTTGGTGGGGGTTTAGGGGTGTGTGGGAGTAGGGGACAGGCTTGGTGGGGGTTTAGGGGGTGTGTGGGAATAGAGAGACAGGCTTGGTGGGACTGGGGGGTGTGTGGGAATAGGGGACAGGCTTAGGTTGTAGGAATAGAGTTACATTTACATGGGTAACATTCTTTCATTTACATGTTTAAGGGACCCTGTGTGTGCTGTTGTCAGAACATTGGAGGTAGAGGAGTCCTTCAAATATTGCCATGAAACACACACACCTATATGGAAGGAGTTTGTTTCGTGGCCTAGTTAGGAGGAATCAGAAGCCTACAATGTTCATACATGATCACAGAGGTCTTAATGGAGTACAGTATAATATCACACTGCCTCCATGTACAATCAATTTACTATTCATCTCTAATATTATTTATACATGTATTCACTCATTCATCCTCATTAATTTTAATTTTAAATGTATTATATATATTTTCAGCCTATCAGCTGCCATTTACTAATAAACCGTATATTATTATTATTATTATTACAGGTTAGGTTCCTGAAGGGGTCGCATAGAATGAATGCCTGTATATGTGTATGTATGTATGTATATATGTGTGTATGTATGTATATATGTATGTATGTATACTGTATATACATAAAGTGAATTTAGCATAAAGTAAATTGTACATTTCCATAAGAAATAATTTAACTTTAACTTGAAAATGGAGCCTAATGGTTCACGTTATTTTAACAGTTCCTGTAAATTGCATTTATTTAATTTTTTTCATGATACGTACTATTTCAAATTCACATAATTTAAACTCACACAAAAAGAGAGGAGAGTGTATGTAAAAAATATAATAAAAGATGAGACACACACACACACACACACACACAGTTTAAAGTAATGGTGTCCTGTTAATTAGAATATTGTAGTTTGAAAGAATCAGTTGCTCCAGATTTACCAACACACATACACATACACATACACACACACACACACAAACAATTTAAAGTAATGGTGTCCTATTAATTAGAATACTGTAATTTGAAGGATTTAGTTTCTCCAGATTTACCAATACACACACACAAACAGTTGTTGTTGTTGTTGTTGAAGTTAATTACTGACAACTGTGAGAGTCATGTGACACCAGTATTGTTGTTGTTGTTGTTGTTGTTTCATCTTGATCCACGTCACTGTAAACAAAACACACAATTACTCTTTCCAATAATAATAACAATAATAATAACAATAATAATAATAATAACAATAATAATAACAATAATAATAATAACAATAATAATAACAATAATAATAATAACAATAATAATAATAACAATAATAATAACAATAATAATAACAATAATAATAATAACAATAATGATAATAATAACAATAATAATAATAACAATAATAATAATAATAACAATAATAATAATAATAACAATAATAATAATAATAACAATAATAACAATAACAATAATAATAATAATAATAATAATAACAATAATAATAATAATAATAATAATAACAATAATAATAATAACAATAATAATAATAACAATAATAACAATAATAATAATAACAATAATAATAACAATAATAATAATAACAATAATGATAATAATAACAATAATAACAATAATAATAATAATAATAATAACAATAATAATAATAATAACAATAATAATAATAACAATAATAACAATAATAATAATAACAATAATAACAATAATAATAATAACAATAATGATAATAATAACAATAATAATAATAACAATAATAATAATAATAACAATAATAATAATAATAACAATAATAATAATAATAATAATAACAATAATAATAATAACAATAATAATAAACAATAATAATAATAATAATAATAACAATAATAATAATAATAACAATAATAATAATAACAATAATAATAATAATAACAATAATAATAATAATAATAATAATAATAATAATTTCATGTATGATGAAATTCAGTTTAAATTAACTAGGTAAGGTTTGGTAATTGTGACTAAAGGGTTGACATAATATTTAAATGTTTGTAATAAATAATGGTTGGTATTTCTATCTAAATGTTTGTAATAAGTAATGGTTGGTATTTCTATCTAAATGTTTGTAATAAATAATGGTTGGTATTTCTGTCTAAATGTTTGTAATAAATAATGGTTGGTATTTCTGTCTAAATGTTTGTAATAAATAATGGTTGGTATTTCTGTCTAAATGTTTGTAATAAATAATGGTTGGTATTTCTGTCTCCTTTAACGGTACAGTTTGTTATACACTCTCCTCTTTTTTTATGTTAGGTTAGGTTAGTGAATTTAGCATAAAGTAAATTGTACATTTCCATAAGAAATAATGGTACTTTAACTTGAAAATGGAGCCTAATGGTTTGTATTATTTTAAGAGTTTGTGTAAATTGCATTTATTTAAAAAATTTCATGATACGCACTTTTTCAAATTCGCATAATTTAAACTGGCATAAAAAGAGAGGAGAGTGTAGTCACCTCCACCTGTACTAACTATCTCACCTGTGTCCCCAACACTGTTATTAATCCTCATATTTATTACTCATTTTTATTACTCATATTTATTACTCTTCCAATTTGAGTTTCATGCACTAACTATAAGGCCACCGAACATCATAAAACACCCTTACTGGTACCATAACACACACACTGGTACCATAACACACACACTGGAGAGGGTACAGAAAAGAGGCTGTCGCACCATTCTGGGTAACCATTACACCAGATACCAGGATGCCCTCACCACCTACTACCTACTACCTACCACCTACTACCACCCCCAGCCCCACCCCCACCACCAGGGCGAGCAGTACGTCACCACAATATAATTACGCACAATCAGGGCACGTACTCACCGCTATAAAAACAGCCCCATACCCACCATTGTAAATAAAAACAGCCCCATACCCACCATTGTAAATAGTATCAACAAAAACCCTTAGTATATTGTCTGTGTTTGGCCTGTTTTTTTTTTTTGTTTTCTTTGTACCAACCATATTTATAGTGTGTAATTTGTAAATTTTCAGCTGTATTAATGCTATCTTGAATAAACCGTTTATTATTATTATTAACACACACACTGGTACCATAACAGGTATAGTATTTGGGAATTACCCTCACTTCCCTCTCTCTGTGGCCAGGGACCAGTTCGGAAGCTGTGACGTGTGTGTGTGTGTGTGTGTGTGTGTGTGTGTGTGTGTGTGTGTGTGTGTGTGTGTGTGTGAGTGGCAATTGACCTGGGCCACAGTTATGGGCTTGATGAAGCCCGTGTCCAATGTCCGAACATAAAAAACAAAAAAAAACATTGAAAACTGTGTATTATATTGAGAGAGAATGTCACCTTTGTCACACACACACACACACATGAGAGAGAGAGAGAGAGAATGTCACTGTACCTTTGTCACACACACACACACATGAGAGAATGTCACTGTGTAACTTTGTCACACACACACACACACACACACACACACACACACACACACACAGATATGATTATATATATAATTATGGTTTACAAATGACACACACACACACACATAAGAAATTAATTAAAAGAAGATGAGATAAAGATGTTACAGAAATATAGTTTTCCAAATAGAGTAATAGATGAATGGAATAAATTACCAGAAGAAGTGGTGTGTCAAAAACATACATAGACACACACACACATACCGGTACACACATACAGACACACACACATACCGGTACACACATACAGACACACACACATACCGGTACACATATACAGACACACACACATACCGGTACACATATACAGACACACACACACAGTCTCTCTCCCTCCCTCCCTCTCTCTCTCTCTCTCTCTCCCTCCCTCTCTCTCTCTCTCTCACACACACACACACACACAGTCTCTCTCTCTCTCTCTGTCTCTCTCACACACACACACACCCAAACCTTGTGTGTTGCAGCAATGAGTGTTGCAACATGGAAACATCTTGACTGTATTGCAGACTTGACAACACTCCACAAACTCTGCAATGATAGGGACAGTTAGGAGTTATATGTGTGTGTGAGAGAGCGAGAGAGAGAGAGACTGTGTGTGTGTGAGAGAGAGAGAGTGTGTGTATGTGTGAGAGAGAGACTGTGTGTGTGTGTGTGAGAGAGACTGTTTTGTTTTTCATACGAGAGACCGTGTGTGTGTGTGTGTGTGTGTGTGTGTGTGTGTGTGTGTGTGTGTGTGTGTGTGAGAGAGAGACTGTTTTACGGTACGGTATATGTAATAATAATAATAATAATAATACAAGTTGTTATGGTCAAATTTCTCTAAGTTTGATATAGGTCATACTTACCTAATAAAACTTCCAATAGCCTGCTCAGGTTAGGTCCTGGTAGTCTGCTCAGGTTAGGTCCTGGTAGTCTGCTCAGGTTAGGTCCTGGTAGTCTGTAATGGTTAAGATTAGATTAGGTTGGGTCAGATTAGATTAGGATAGGTTAGATTAGATTAGGTTGGGTTAGATTAGATTAGGATAGGTTAGATTAGATTAGGTTGGGTTAGATTAGATTAGGATAGGTTAGATTAGATTAGATTAGATTGGGTTAGATTAGATTAGGATAGGTTAGATTAAATTAGGATAGGTTAGGTTAGGTTATTTATATATGAATAAAACATTAAATTTACACAATATAATGGAAGCTAAAAATAATAATTATTATTATTATTACTTGAAAAAAATCTTAGTAAAAGCTATATATATTTTGTGTGAAAATTTCACACACACACACTTTCTCAATACACACACACACACTTTCTCTATACACACACACACTTTCTCTATACACACACACACACACACACCTATTACTATAAAACATTATAATAAGTGTAATAATTATATACGGTACTGAAAAAATATACTGAAACCATTTGTTATGTTATATTGTGTGTGTGTATATATATGTGTGTGTGTATGTGTGTGTGTGTGTGTGTATATGTGTGTGTGTGTGTATATATATGAGTGTGTGTATGTGTGTCTGTATTATTTGTGACGTATGGGAAGAGAGCTATGTAAACGTGTGTGTACATATATGAGTGTGTGTGTATATGTGTGTCTGTGTATGTGTGTGTATATATGAGTGTATATGTGTGTGTGTGTGTGTGTGTGTGTGTGTGTGTGTGTGTGTGCAGTATGAGACTGTACGAAAAAACAAATAATATTTCTGCACTCTTAATTAAAAATATTGTACCGTAATTTCAAATCACCAGTGGCGGCTGTTAGTGGCTGCTGTCAGTGGCTGCTGTTAGTGGCTGCTGTTAGTGGCGGCTGTTAGTGGCGGCTGTCAGTGGCGGCTGTCAGTGGCGGGTTTCTCAAGGAAGGCTGGCTTCTGTAATAATAATAATAATAATATAAGAATTTACGAGAGAGAGAGAGAGAGAGAGAGAGAGCTGCTCACTTATTGAAGGGTGTCCAGCTGGTGTGTGTGTGTGTGTGTGTGTGTTGGTCCCAAGACGAAGATGCCACCACTCCAAGACCAACACCTGTTAATAATAATAATAATAATAATAATAATAATAGTAATAATAATAATAGTAATAATAATAATAGTAATAGTAATAATAATAATACTAATAATAATAATAATAATAATAATAATAATAATAATAATAATAATAATAGTACCGTAATAATAGTGGGATTGGGGGTGTTTGGGAGTAGGGGACAGGCTTGGGGGGGTTAGAGAGGGTGCGGGAATAGGGGGACAGGCTTTCTACCCACCCCAAGCCTGTCCCCCTACCCCTGCACCCCCCTAACCCCCCCAAGCCTGTCCCCTACTCCCAAACACCCTTAAAATTTGTGGTTACATTCCATAATTGATTATTTTACTGTACTTAAATTTTGTGTAGAGTATAATTATAGTTAAATATGATCATTGCAATAATAAATATAATAATAATAATAATTAAGTGAGTAATTAAGAGAGTAATGTAATAATAATAATAATAATAATAATAATACTATAATAATAATTACCGTGTGTGTGTGACTGTGTGTGTGTTACCGGGAGTTCCAGCATCTGTACGGTCTGTAAGTCAACCAGGCTCGGGACTGCTCGGACACACACACACACACACACACACAGTCACATACACACAAACACACAAACTAAAACCATCCCTAATAAACTATGAAAAATAATGTATGTATGTACTGTATATGTGTGTACATATGTATATGTATGTATGGGAATATGTCTATGTGGATGTATATGTGTGTATGGGTATATGTCTATGTGGATGCATGAGGATGTGTATATGTGCATGTATGTATATAGGTTTATATGTGTGTGACAGTGTAATGAATGTATATATGTGTGTCAATGTAATTAATGTTTTTGAATTATGTTTTTGAATTATACCGTAACTGTATATTTTCAGCCCATTAATGGCTGCCTTTTTCTGAATTAAACCATTTATTATTATTACACAGTCCTTCTTTCCTTCCTTCCTTCTTTCTTTCCTTCCTTCCATCCTTCTTCATTCATTCAATATTTACGATTATCATTATTATTGTTATTATTATTATTAGTGTTATTATTATTAGTGTTATTATTATTATTATTATTAATTCAATATTTACCGAATAACCATAATGTTTTCAATATTTACCAAAATAACGGTAATTCTTTCAATAATTACCGAACACATGTATACATAATTATAATGTAGTATTTATTTATTACCAATTAGAAAATAGTATTACCAGATATAATTTGAATCTTGGGGGTTTTCGGCTAGGAAACCCGCAGTGTTACCACATCCGGCTAGGTCCACGGAATATGCCCCAGTCAATTTATGATAGTTTACACTGGTTATATCCCTGTAGTCTGCCCAGGTTAGGTCACGGTAGTCTGCCCAGGTTAGGTCACGGTAGTCTGCCCAGGTTAGGTCACGGTAGTCTGCCCAGGTTAGGTCACGGTAGTCTGCCCAGGTTAGGTCCCGGTATTTTGCCCAGGTTAGGTCCCGGTAGTCTGCCCAGGTTAGGTCCCGGTATTTTGACAAGGTTAGGTCCAGATAGTTAGCCCAGGTTAGGTCACGGTATTTTGCCCAGGTTAGGTCCAGGTAGTTAGCCCAGGTTAGGTCCAGGTAGTTAGCCCAGGTTAGGTCCCGGTAGTCTGCCCAGGTTAGGTCCCGGTATTTTGCCCAAAATAGTGAATAATTATATAAAAAATGTACAATATAGTGAATGGAGTACTTTTGTAGTTTTACCAGTAGTAATAATAATAATAATAATAATAATAATAATAATAATACTTACCTTTCATAACCTCGTTAGCACCTGTTGAAATTACAATATATTAGGTTTGCTTAATAATATTAATAATAATACTAATACATCATTAAGAGAGAGGGAGAGAGAGGGAGATAGAGAGAGACACACACACACACACGAAGCTTATCGTTACCGGATATTATTATTTTAACACATTTATTAACATTATTTATTGTTTACTGAATGCTAAAGGTACTATAAATAATGTATAACTTACCAAAATATTTAACAAGTTGGTTAATAAGTTGGTTAGGGTGTGTGTGTCTCCAGCTGTGGTGTGTGTGTGTGTGTGTTGGTCCCAAGACGAAGATGCCACCACTCCAAGACCAACACCTGTTAATAATAATAATAATAATAATAATAATAATAATAATAATAATAGTAATAATAATAATAGTAATAACAATAATAATAATAATAATAATAATAATAATAATAGTAATAATAATAATAATAGTAATAATAATAATAATTAGGTTAGGTCAGATTAATTTTGGGTATTATTACAGAATAACTGTGTTTTTGGTTAGGCTTGAGCAGTGTTACCACATTAGGCTTGAGCAGTGTTACCACATTAGGCTAGGTCCCGGGAATGTACCCCAGTCACTTTATGATAGTTTATACCGGTTATACCCGGTATTTTGCCCAGGTTAGGTCCAGGTAGTTAGCCCAGGTTAGGTCCCGGTATTTTACCCAGGTTAGTTCCAGGTAGTCTGCCCAGGTTAGGTCCTGGTAGTCTGCCGTGGTCTAGGTTAGGTCAGACTAATTTCAAAACAAACACCATAGATGAAAAGTGTTAGTTAGAATGTTACAAAATAGTGAATAATTATATAAAAAATGTACAATATAGTGAATGGAGTACTTCTGTAGTTTTACCAATAGTAATAATAATAATAATAATAATAATAATAATAATACTTACCTTTCATAACCTCGTTAGCACCTGTTGAAATTACAATAGATTAGGTTTGATTAATAATATTAATAATAATACTAATATATCATTAAGAGAGAGATAGAGAGAGAGGGAGATAGAGGGAGAGAGAGATAGAGACAGAGGGAGATAGAGGGAGATAGAGAGACACACATACACACACGAAACTTATCATTGCCTATTATCATTATTTTAACACATTTATCAACATTATTTATTGTTTACTGAATACTAAAGGTATTATTTATTGTTTACTGAATGCTAAAGGTACTATAAATAATGTATAACTTACCAAAATGACGTAATAAGTTGGTTAATACACAGAACATTTTTTTCCCTCCATTTTCTTAGTAGCAGTGTTGCCAAATCAGATGCGGACAATGTTACCAGATCAGAGAGAGAGAGACACACACACACGAAACTTATTATTACCTGATATTATTATTTTAACACATTTATCAACATTATTTATTGTTTACTATAAATAAATGTACTATAAATAATGTATAACTTACCAAAATGACGTAATAAATTGGTTAATACACGAATCTCCATTTATCGATTGCAGTGATACCAGATCAGATGCATACAATGTTACCAGATCAGGATATTCGTTCTTCTACCTATTTCCTTCGTTTATCAATTATATCTATATAATAACGCGTTTTTGACCTGTTTTCACCTGTAATTTGGATTCTAAAATATAAAATACATACAATAAAGGTGAATAATTAAGAAATATAAGCATTAACTCCCTAAAAAGCTGTTAGGCTCAGGCTTTACATATCCAACCCCTATATTGACTTGTTTTGACTAGAATAATGGCTTTTTGACCTGTGTCTACCTGTCATTTGGATTCAACATAAAAAAATACACTTAATCTATGTCATTGGAACGTCCCCAATGTGCTTAATTAAGAAATATGAGCAATAAAATAATTAGTAGTGTATATAAATATAACATCTGATTCTTTAATATCAAGTGTTGTGGTGGCCTAGTGGTTAAGGTGCTGGCAAGTGAATGGAAGGGTCCTGGGGTAGTAGGTTCGAGGCTAGGCAGAAACCAAATGTAGAAGGATTTTAAATAGGTTAGGTTAGGTTAGGTTAGGTTAGGTTAGGTTAGGTTAGGTTAGGTTAGGTTAGGTTAGGTTAGGTTAGGTTAGGTTAGGTTAGGTTAGGTTAGGTTAGGTTAGGTTAGGTTAGGTTAGGTTAGGTTAGGTTAGGTTAGGTTAGGTTAGGTTAGGTTAGGTTAGGTTAGGTTAGGTTAGGTTAGGTTAGGTTAGGTTAGGTTAGGTTAGGTTAGGTTAGGTTAGGTTAGGTTAGGTTAGGTTAGGTTAGGTTAGGTTAGGTTAGGTTAGGTTAGGTTAGGTTAGGTTAGGTTAGGTTAGGTTAGGTTAGGTTAGGTTAGGTTAGGTTAGGTTAGGTTAGGTTAGGTTAGGTTAGGTTAGGTTAGGTTAGGTTAGGTTAGGTTAGGTTAGGTTAGGTTAGGTTAGGTTAGGTTAGGTTAGGTTAGGTTAGGTTAGGTTAGGTTAGGTTAGGTTAGGTTAGGTTAGGTTAGGTTAGGTTAGGTTAGGTTAGGTTAGGTTAGGTTAGGTTAGGTTAGGTTAGGTTAGGTTAGGTTAGGTTAGGTTAGGTTAGGTTAGGTTAGGTTAGGTTAGGTTAGGTTAGGTTAGGTTAGGTTAGGTTAGGTTAGGTTAGGTTAGGTTAGGTTAGGTTAGGTTAGGTTAGGTTAGGTTAGGTTAGGTTAGGTTAGGTTAGGTTAGGTTAGGTTAGGTTAGGTTAGGTTAGGTTAGGTTAGGTTAGGTTAGGTTAGGTTAGGTTAGGTTAGGTTAGGTTAGGTTAGGTTAGGTTAGGTTAGGTTAGGTTAGGTTAGGTTAGGTTAGGTTAGGTTAGGTTAGGTTAGGTTAGGTTAGGTTAGGTTAGGTTAGGTTAGGTTAGGTTAGGTTAGGTTAGGTTAGGTTAGGTTAGGTTAGGTTAGGTTAGGTTAGGTTAGGTTAGGTTAGGTTAGGTTAGGTTAGGTTAGGTTAGGTTAGGTTAGGTTAGGTTAGGTTAGGTTAGGTTAGGTTAGGTTAGGTTAGGTTAGGTTAGGTTAGGTTAGGTTAGGTTAGGTTAGGTTAGGTTAGGTTAGGTTAGGTTAGGTTAGGTTAGGTTAGGTTAGGTTAGGTTAGGTTAGGTTAGGTTAGGTTAGGTTAGGTTAGGTTAGGTTAGGTTAGGTTAGGTTAGGTTAGGTTAGGTTAGGTTAGGTTAGGTTAGGTTAGGTTAGGTTAGGTTAGGTTAGGTTAGGTTAGGTTAGGTTAGGTTAGGTTAGGTTAGGTTAGGTTAGGTTAGGTTAGGTTAGGTTAGGTTAGGTTAGGTTAGGTTAGGTTAGGTTAGGTTAGGTTAGGTTAGGTTAGGTTAGGTTAGGTTAGGTTAGGTTAGGTTAGGTTAGGTTAGGTTAGGTTAGGTTAGGTTAGGTTAGGTTAGGTTAGGTTAGGTTAGGTTAGGTTAGGTTAGGTTAGGTTAGGTTAGGTTAGGTTAGGTTAGGTTAGGTTAGGTTAGGTTAGGTTAGGTTAGGTTAGGTTAGGTTAGGTTAGGTTAGGTTAGGTTAGGTTAGGTTAGGTTAGGTTAGGTTAGGTTAGGTTAGGTTAGGTTAGGTTAGGTTAGGTTAGGTTAGGTTAGGTTAGGTTAGGTTAGGTTAGGTTAGGTTAGGTTAGGTTAGGTTAGGTTAGGTTAGGTTAGGTTAGGTTAGGTTAGGTTAGGTTAGGTTAGGTTAGTTAGGTTAGGTTAGGTTAGGTTAGGTTAGGTTAGGTTAGGTTAGGTTAGGTTAGGTTAGGTTAGGTTAGGTTAGGTTAGGTTAGGTTAGGTTAGGTTAGGTTAGGTTAGGTTAGGTTAGGTTAGGTTAGGTTAGGTTAGGTTAGGTTAGGTTAGGTTAGGTTAGGTTAGGTTAGGTTAGGTTAGGTTAGGTTAGGTTAGGTTAGGTTAGGTTAGGTTAGGTTAGGTTAGGTTAGGTTAGGTTAGGTTAGGTTAGGTTAGGTTAGGTTAGGTTAGGTTAGGTTAGGTTAGGTTAGGTTAGGTTAGGTTAGGTTAGGTTAGGTTAGGTTAGGTTAGGTTAGGTTAGGTTAGGTTAGGTTAGGTTAGGTTAGGTTAGGTTAGGTTAGGTTAGGTTAGGTTAGGTTAGGTTAGGTTAGGTTAGGTTAGGTTAGGTTAGGTTAGGTTAGGTTAGGTTAGGTTAGGTTAGGTTAGGTTAGGTTAGGTTAGGTTAGGTTAGGTTAGGTTAGGTTAGGTTAGGTTAGGTTAGGTTAGGTTAGGTTAGGTTAGGTTAGGTTAGGTTAGGTTAGGTTAGGTTAGGTTAGGTTAGGTTAGGTTAGGTTAGGTTAGGTTAGGTTAGGTTAGGTTAGGTTAGGTTAGGTTAGGTTAGGTTAGGTTAGGTTAGGTTAGGTTAGGTTAGGTTAGGTTAGGTTAGGTTAGGTTAGGTTAGGTTAGGTTAGGTTAGGTTAGGTTAGGTTAGGTTAGGTTAGGTTAGGTTAGGTTAGGTTAGGTTAGGTTAGGTTAGGTTAGGTTAGGTTAGGTTAGGTTAGGTTAGGTTAGGTTAGGTTAGGTTAGGTTAGGTTAGGTTAGGTTAGGTTAGGTTAGGTTAGGTTAGGTTAGGTTAGGTTAGGTTAGGTTAGGTTAGGTTAGGTTAGGTTAGGTTAGGTTAGGTTAGGTTAGGTTAGGTTAGGTTAGGTTAGTTAGGTTAGGTTAGGTTAGGTTAGGTTAGGTTAGGTTAGGTTAGGTTAGGTTAGGTTAGGTTAGGTTAGGTTAGGTTAGGTTAGGTTAGGTTAGGTTAGGTTAGGTTAGGTTAGGTTAGGTTAGGTTAGGTTAGGTTAGGTTAGGTTAGGTTAGGTTAGGTTAGGTTAGGTTAGGTTAGGTTAGGTTAGGTTAGGTTAGGTTAGGTTAGGTTAGGTTAGGTTAGGTTAGGTTAGGTTAGGTTAGGTTAGGTTAGGTTAGGTTAGGTTAGGTTAGGTTAGGTTAGGTTAGGTTAGGTTAGGTTAGGTTAGGTTAGGTTAGGTTAGGTTAGGTTAGGTTAGGTTAGGTTAGGTTAGGTTAGGTTAGGTTAGGTTAGGTTAGGTTAGGTTAGGTTAGGTTAGGTTAGGTTAGGTTAGGTTAGGTTAGGTTAGGTTAGGTTAGGTTAGGTTAGGTTAGGTTAGGTTAGGTTAGGTTAGGTTAGGTTAGGTTAGGTTAGGTTAGGTTAGGTTAGGTTAGGTTAGGTTAGGTTAGGTTAGGTTAGGTTAGGTTAGGTTAGGTTAGGTTAGGTTAGGTTAGGTTAGGTTAGGTTAGGTTAGGTTAGGTTAGGTTAGTTAGGTTAGGTTAGGTTAGGTTAGGTTAGGTTAGGTTAGGTTAGGTTAGGTTAGGTTAGGTTAGGTTAGGTTAGGTTAGGTTAGGTTAGGTTAGGTTAGGTTAGGTTAGGTTAGGTTAGGTTAGGTTAGGTTAGGTTAGGTTAGGTTAGGTTAGGTTAGGTTAGGTTAGGTTAGGTTAGGTTAGGTTAGGTTAGGTTAGGTTAGGTTAGGTTAGGTTAGGTTAGGTTAGGTTAGGTTAGGTTAGGTTAGGTTAGGTTAGGTTAGGTTAGGTTAGGTTAGGTTAGGTTAGGTTAGGTTAGGTTAGGTTAGGTTAGGTTAGGTTAGGTTAGGTTAGGTTAGGTTAGGTTAGGTTAGGTTAGGTTAGGTTAGGTTAGGTTAGGTTAGGTTAGGTTAGGTTAGGTTAGGTTAGGTTAGGTTAGGTTAGGTTAGGTTAGGTTAGGTTAGGTTAGGTTAGGTTAGGTTAGGTTAGGTTAGGTTAGGTTAGGTTAGGTTAGGTTAGGTTAGGTTAGGTTAGGTTAGGTTAGGTTAGGTTAGGTTAGGTTAGGTTAGGTTAGGTTAGGTTAGGTTAGGTTAGGTTAGGTTAGGTTAGGTTAGGTTAGGTTAGGTTAGGTTAGGTTAGGTTAGGTTAGGTTAGGTTAGGTTAGGTTAGGTTAGGTTAGGTTAGGTTAGGTTAGGTTAGGTTAGGTTAGGTTAGGTTAGGTTAGGTTAGGTTAGGTTAGGTTAGGTTAGGTTAGGTTAGGTTAGGTTAGGTTAGGTTAGGTTAGGTTAGGTTAGGTTAGGTTAGGTTAGGTTAGGTTAGGTTAGGTTAGGTTAGGTTAGGTTAGGTTAGGTTAGGTTAGGTTAGGTTAGGTTAGGTTAGGTTAGGTTAGGTTAGGTTAGGTTAGGTTAGGTTAGGTTAGGTTAGGTTAGGTTAGGTTAGGTTAGGTTAGGTTAGGTTAGGTTAGGTTAGGTTAGGTTAGGTTAGGTTAGGTTAGGTTAGGTTAGGTTAGGTTAGGTTAGGTTAGGTTAGGTTAGGTTAGGTTAGGTTAGGTTAGGTTAGGTTAGGTTAGGTTAGGTTAGGTTAGGTTAGGTTAGGTTAGGTTAGGTTAGGTTAGGTTAGGTTAGGTTAGGTTAGGTTAGGTTAGGTTAGGTTAGGTTAGGTTAGGTTAGGTTAGGTTAGGTTAGGTTAGGTTAGGTTAGGTTAGGTTAGGTTAGGTTAGGTTAGGTTAGGTTAGGTTAGGTTAGGTTAGGTTAGGTTAGGTTAGGTTAGGTTAGGTTAGGTTAGGTTAGGTTAGGTTAGGTTAGGTTAGGTTAGGTTAGGTTAGGTTAGGTTAGGTTAGGTTAGGTTAGGTTAGGTTAGGTTAGGTTAGGTTAGGTTAGGTTAGGTTAGGTTAGGTTAGGTTAGGTTAGGTTAGGTTAGGTTAGGTTAGGTTAGGTTAGGTTAGGTTAGGTTAGGTTAGGTTAGGTTAGGTTAGGTTAGGTTAGTTAGGTTAGGTTAGGTTAGGTTAGGTTAGGTTAGG
>JAWZYT010002166.1:0-40000 GCA_034508575.1 Petrolisthes manimaculis | reverse complement strand
ATTGGAACGCCTTGATTCCACCAAAGTATGACAGGGAACAGGACCATGTTAACAAAATAAATGGTGTGCTGTTGTTGCTTGGAATAGTTTGGAGGTATCGGTTGTGTTCCAAATTTACCAACACTGTATGACCCCTTTAACAATCTTGTTCATATTTCATCTGGTTGAGAATTTTCTTATGTAGTCTACTCCTGAATGTTAATTTAAATTATACCATGGAATTAAAATTACCCTAAATACGTGGAAATTTCCCTACGAAACAGGGAAATTTTTAGTGTACCTGTCAACACTGAATATCTTTAGTTATTATGGCATTACTATGTTCCTGTGATATGTATATATATATATACAGTATATATACAGAGTATAAATATATTTATTTTGGAGTTTTATTGTAATTAGTAAGTAGTTTTATAATGTATTTAGAACTTATTATTAGACCAAAGCCACTTTGTGTCATCAGGAAATAAAAATTGATGTCATTAACTATTGTTTGTTATTATCATTATTATTATTATTACAAAAGGGAGATTCTTTTGAGAATAACTTGTTGGGCTACTGAATCCTCTAAACTTTTTCCCAAAACTTTTCCAAGTTATTTTTTCACTGCGACAAGAGTGTACCAGGGGTCTGTGGGGCAGGAGGCCATTCTACCCCGGGAGAACATCAACAACAACAAAGCTAAAATCAATATATACATTAAATAACAAGATTAAAAGAGACACTCAACATAAGCTTTTAATTTTTACTGGAGCAAATGTAAGTGGTGTCCCAAGTTCACTTACATATATACACAAGAGAATGTTATTGATATGCTGCAACAACAATATGAAAATAGTACCCTATCTATTTATCTCTCTCTCTCTGAAGCAAAAGTTTAGGAAAATGGCGTGCTAAAATCACTTACAAATATACACATCCGAATGTTATTGATAGGCTGCAACAATGACAACAACGAACATCCCCAAGTGTTGTTCAAAATGGAAGGACGGGTATTTTGCCCGAGGCTGAGTAATACCCGCTGCGGCTGGCTGTGTGACGGACGGATAAGTGGATCTCTTCCACTTCCATCTTGCCAAACTCAAAATCTTGAAATTCCTGCAAAGAGAGAGAGAAAGAGAGAGGTGTGGTTGATTAGTAATATCTTTCTTATATTGTAATCTAACATTCAATTTTATGTTTCCTTTTGGTAAATCTGGAGCAACTGACTCCAAAAATATCTTCTAAGCAACAGACCACTATTATAGGCCCTATTTGTTAATCTGGTCCTGTTTTCTGACATACTATGGAGAAATCAATGTACCAAAAGTATACTATTCCCTTAACTGAAGTGGCAACAGTTTTCCTACTGGAATTTCTATATGAGGACTAGAGTAGATTGTAATTACATACATCTATTATTTTGTGAAAGTTAAGTGGAGCTGACTATGAACTGTTGGGGTGTTTCTCTAATTTAAATGCCAGTATAAAACGAGAAAGGATATAAGGACCCTAAATTTCACTTTCATATTATATTGTAGTGTATACAACAACACTCTGTTTGTCACTATTGACATGGTGTTAGTATACTTACACACAACTCCTTACCTTCCCTCCCAACCCCACCCAACATCTTGCACACAAAGTGGCAGTCAATGGGTGGGTGAAGGGGTAAATGGAGTGAGGGAAAAATCAGAGGAGGGGGAGCGAGACGATGATATTTCCTTGGCTTCTCTCTCTCTTTCTGTATTCCTCTCTTCCCCAAACATTGACTACTGGTTACATTATGACATGTAGCACAACCCAATGTTTGAACAGCAAAACAAATCTACTCTCCATAACCCAAAAACAAATGTATCCACATATATTTTTTAGAATCATTGGCTTAAGCATGCATTATGAATTTCCAAGTACAGTATTTACCCATAGAAGGTCTCCGTTTAAAGTTGACATAGAAGGGAAAAGTAAAGTGACACACACACACCTCAAGAATCTGTCTTGCACAGAATGTAACTCTGGGTTGTTGCTGTTGTTGTTTATTGTCTGTGTCTTCACCACCTGATGCATCACGGAACTTAGTGTTCATTATTGTCATGTGCATCTTAACTCCTTCCTTCTCCTTTGTCACAATTCCTGTCAACGAACAAAATACAAACTACATCATTCACAGAACAAAAATATATCAACATTTCCTAGTACTGTATTTTCAAAACATTGCTTACACTATACTATACAGGTATGTAGCCTACAGTCGGCCTCAGGAATTCATAAACAGAGCATTGGATAAAAGGGGTGTATATTCTGCACACACTGTAGGTATTGTTCTGCTGACCGATTCAAGTACTGTACAGTATTACCAATATAAAATTACTAGAAATGTTTGGTTAGGAAATTAATAAGTACTGTAATTTTCTAGTAGTTATGAACCCTTGATGTCACAGTGGTGTACAGTACATGAATTCCTAAGGCCGAGTGTAGCCCCTGGCTAGTACAGTGGTAATGCGCCTGCCTTGCATCCGTGAGGTCGGCAGATCGAACCTCGCCCAGGCCCGAGAGTTAAAACTGTTTACTGAGGGGTTACTGCCATGGCTGGGCACCATGGTGGGGAGTTGGGCTTGCCTGGCTGACGTTCAGGAAAGTGTCTCATCAGAGACAGATACCTGAACTAAAATCCTGCAACTTTAACTTTAACTTTAACAATTGCATATACAGGTACATCTTATTCCTTTAAATCCATACTTTATAATGCTATATGACTATATGGTATTACAGTATATAAAAATTCATTATAACTACTATTTGATAACTTACTCAAAATCAGAAAATCATGTAGGTACTTCCTGAATCTTGTCAATGTTACACCAAGTCTGCGTAAAGCTCATAATTATTGTCTCACTACTAATTATCATTAGTATATACTGTATTTGGATGCAAACCCTCCCTTCACCACCTAACCTAACCTAACTACACTCACCTACCTTCACAAACATTTGGACCACCTAACCATACCTAACCACACTCACCTGCCTTCACCTTCACCTTCACCAACTAACCTAACCACACTCACCTGCCTTCACAAACATATGGACCACTTCTTCTGCCATGTTCTGGAGTGAGTGTGACCAGGTGAGTGGAGCAACACGAGCATAGAGGACATCCACCTCCCCTGGGTCGTCATTCATTATCTCCACACCACGCAGCTCTACCTTCATCACCTCACCATTCAGATGCTTCCTGGAATGTCAACAGCTCAAATTGTTTATCACATAGAATTACTGTACTTCCTTTGGGGGATGTAACTGTGTGTGTTGCTGTTAGTAAATTGTTTATCACATAAAATTAATTTCTTTGGGGGATGTTACTTGGTGTGTTGGTTGTTAAATCTGGAGCAACTAATTCCTCTAAACTACTCCAAGAAGCAGCTGTAGGCCACCATTATTTCAATTCATCTGGTACTGTTGTTTCCTGACTTACTTTGGAGGAATCAAGGTGCTCTAATGTTTCTTAAGTGTATTAACTCGGTACAGTGTTGAAACAATTACCGGTATATATCACAGTTTCCTGGAATAATGAGGTTTAGGGTCCTTAGACATATTGGGGGCAAAGTGTGGGCTACAGAAAATCTTGAAATTATGATAATGATAATAATAGATCTTAAAACTTGTTCATAAGGAGCACTGCTTGCAAAATGTATTATAGGTGATAATGAAAATAATCTTGGCACCTATTCAATTCACTATTTTACAAACAGAACTGTATGATATTTGTACAGTATGTCTAAAATTATGTGTTATGATTATTATTCTTAAAATGGACCTTCAAAACTAATATTACAGTGTATTTTGTATGTATATAGCTAGACATGTTTCCTGCCTTAGTATTGTGTTACCCAAGAACTAACTTAGTACCGGTATTACCTTAGCACCTCCTGTGGACACCTGGCTAGCACATCTAGGGCGTGTTGTCTTTCCCTCTCATCTGCCAGTACCATAACACACAGGGTGAGATGTAGTTTATTGGGCTGCTGGAATATGGACTCCTCCACTCCTCGATTCCCTCCACACACTGACAGCACTTGTTTCTGCAGTATCCATGATTGATTAGTTGATATTTGGTGCCACAACAGTGAGGTCATATGGCACCCGAGGAAGAAGGTGATTGAGAGGTGGGACAGTAAACACAAATGGTAACAAAGATGACAAAAAGGGACAGTTGGAAAAGTGAAAGCCCCTTATAGTGTCCTTATATGACAAGCAGGGATACAGTAAATGAAAACAATGACAAGTGTCACCTTAAATTCCAAGAAGCTTTCCTGGATGTTTGGTGTGTTACAAGGTATTGATAGGAAGTGAGTGGCTGGTTGTCTCCTCCTGGCTTGTCCCACTAACATTTCCAGCTTAATGCGTGCTTGTCTGACGGTCTTTATGTCACGACCGCTGATCACTGTAAAGGAGAATCCCATACCTGTACAGTACAGTGATCCCTTGTTGTTATGGATGTGTATTGTAATGTTTGTATTGAATCTTAAGTACAGAAAAGCCTCTCTGTACATTACATACCCATAGTTAGTAATATATTTGTCCCACTGTTGTTCAATTCTTAATCCCCACAAATACTGTTATACTGTAATTATTATTAATTTATAAACTCGCTTCAAATGAGGGGCTGTATACAAAGAACATCAATAGTGTTGTCAATGGTAAGGTACTGTACAATGACTCCATAGACAAACAAACAGATTCACAATACCAGTACGGTACCACACTATTGTCAAGACCCAAGGATGTAATACATACAATGAAGTTACCGTATATTAACTATGTCTTACCAACATCACCACTCTGACCCTTGCCTGGGAACCTTAGTGTTGTGTAGGTTTCATTCTCAATCCTCTTCCTTGTAGCACCTTTTGTCCCAATGAGGTAAGAGATGTAAGAACTGAAACAAAGTCACATTTATACATTACTATAAGGGCCAGATTAACCAGCAAAGTATGCCTAGTTAAAGTGAAGCCTACACAATCTATTGGTAATGTGTAGGTTTGGCTAGAAATAATAATAATAATAATAATAAAAATAACTGTGCCACAAACTGTACTGTACTACTGTATATGTAAACCTTATTATATATATAGTAAACTGTTTCCTTGGCAACTCATCATATAGTACAGTACCTCACTCACTCAGTGTAATAATATCAGGGTTCTATTTGTAAACTTTATTATTTGTATAGTAAACTCTTTCTTTGGCAACACTGTATGTCTCATTAATAATCCTGGTTAACTGAACTATTATGTGACAAGAAAAAAAGGTTTGTATTCTCTCATACAGTAGTGTACCTGGCAACTGGAAAGACACACTGGAATTTTCCATTGTTGAGTTGTTCTACCTGGAATTCCTCTTGTTCTGCGGCACATTCTACCTCGTCTTCATACTGGGCTTTTTCTGAAACACACACGATATTAAATTTTATTCATTGAACATTGGAGGCTTCTGATTCCTCCCGACCATGCCATGGTAAGTTCCCGGTAGTCTGATGTGGTCTAGGTTAGGTTAGGTTAGGTTAGGTAAGGTCAGGCTTATTTCAAAATGCCCCATTTGAATATCTTGGAAATGTCATGGAAGAAATTAGGGTAAATTTACAGAAAATCTGGGTTAACTATATTGTATATTTTCGTATCATTATCCACTATTTTGGACCATTCTAAGACACTTTTCATCTATAGTGTTTCTTTCAGAAATGCCCCATTTTCGAGATATGGCCTATTTTACAAACATAATTTGGAAATTAGTCTGACCAGACCTAGACCACAGCAGACTACCGGGACCTAACCTGGGCAAACTACAGGGTATAACCAGTGTAAACCATCATAAAATGACTGGGGCAAATTCCCAGGACCTAACCTAATGTGGTAACACTGAACGACCATAGCCAAAAATCCAGTTATTCTGTAATAATACCTTAGAATGGTCTAAATAAGTGGGTAATGAAGGTAGAAAAACAGTACTCGATAATGGTGTTTCTTTCAATATTTACCAAAAAATTACACATGTCAATAATATACACATACCTCATGGTGGTAACTTGTACAAAATTTAATTTTAATATTATCATCACACACACACATAGAGCTTGAGTGTAACAATATAAGCATAATTAAATATTGAAAGAATTACCTTTATTGCGTACGGCGATTTTTCTACCTTTATTACAAATTTATTTAGACACTGCTAACTACAAAAATAAAAGAACAGTAATTCTTTCTTTCCATAAATACCGTATTATTATTATCATCTCTATATATTATAAATGTTGTAGTTGTAGCCACCCACCATAAAGATAATTATCATCATCTTGTGCATAATTAATATTGGAGGTTGTAGTTGTTGTAGTTGCTAAAGGATTAAGTATTCTATAACATCTTCCACCCAGCCAGGCCTTGGAGGGATTAGTAATGTCCATAACTAATCAATAATAATAATATATACTACACTTTATATAACTAATTACTGTATATTATCAAGATTATTTATGGTTTTATACAATTTGTTATGTTATTGTTTTGACATCGTTGCCAATACACTTTCTGTCAATGTTGCCAGGTGCAGGGAAATTTCACTGAGTATATTATTTTATTTATATTATATTATATATTATATTATTTACCATTACCATCACCGTAAAATGTTTACCATTACCATCACCGTAAAATTTTTACCATTACCATCACCGTAAAATTTTTACCATTACCATCACCGTAAAATTTTTACCATTACCATCACTGTAAAATTTTTACCATTACCATCACCGTAAATTTTTTACCATTACCATCACCGTAAAATTTTTATCCTTACCATCACCGTAAAATTTTTACCATTACCATCACCGTAAAATTTTTACCATTACCATGGGGCGGGGTGAGCGAAGCGAGCAGCGCCGCAGGCAAAAGCACCCACGGCGTAGCCGTGGCTGACGAAGCCAGTGCTTGTATATAAAAAAAAATTATATAAAAAAAAAAAAAAAAAAATTATGTAAAAAAATTTTATGTAATTTTTTTTATATAAAATTATATAAAAAAAAAATATAAAAAAAAAATTATAAAAAAAAAAATTATGTAAAAAAAAATTATGTAAAAAAAATTTATGTAATTTTTTTTATATATAAAAAAAATATATAAAAAAAATTTATATAAAAAAAAAATTATATAAAAAAAAAATTATATAAAAAAAAATTATATATAAAAAAATTAATATAAAAAAAAATATATATAAATTTTCTTTTATAAAAAAATAAAATTATAAAAAAAAATAAATAAAAAAAATATATATAAAATAAAATTTATATAAAAAAATTTATATATAAAAAAAATATATATAAAAAAGTTTGCGAGCAGAGGTAATGCTCTAGCTGGAAACAGCGATATTTAATGGGTTTTAAGGACTTTTGATAATATACAGAATTGGATAATTTTATGTAGTAATCATATATGGAACAAATTCAAGTCTCTTTCTGGCTATGATTATAGGATATATGAGAAAATAAGACCATAATTATAATGGGAGTAAGGCGGGCAATGTTTTGAGTCAATGTTTTGAGTCAATCCTCTTAGATTATACCTCCATGCTCTATAATACTATAGTAGTGAGTAGTGAGTCGAAAGTGGCAACACTGGTGTATGTCAGTGTTGCCAGGTGCAAGGACATTTATCTGTCTTAGGAAATTTTGGAGTCCACACAGGGAAATATAATTATATAGTTGGTTCAAGAATAAACAGGGAAATTTCTACCAGATGAAATACCAAAAGGAGTAAACAGGGAATAATTGAGGTAAAAAGGGAAAATCTGGTGTTGAAGTGAGGGAAATTTCGGCAAGTACACATGGCAACACTGACTAAAAGCCACAGAGTCGAAATTGGCAACACTGGCATTATATGTGTGTCGTCTGTACCGGTGTGTTTGTGTATTATTATTTATTAATGACTATGAATCGTGTTCTGTAACTTGTTTTTTGTGTTATTTATTAGTGATATCATTCCATTACAAGTTCACCATAATGTCTATAATAATACGAGGAACGTCTACCTTAACTAAACTCAAACCAACATGGCATTACAATTTATATAAGGTTAGTACGTATACATAAATATTAGTATTATTGGTTACATAACGTGTTTGGGTTTATTTGATTATTTTGATATAACATAATGATATACTGAAATATATATACATAACACATATTTGCCGCGTGGAATGTATATGCATAATTACCCTATTTTCTTCTAACTTATGGCATTTGTGGTGGAAATGTCATAGAAGAAAATAGTCTTAGAATGGTCTATATAAGTGGGTAATAAAGGTAGATAAACCGTATACAATAATGGTAATTCTTTTTCTAAATATAAGTTACTTCATCCACTATATTGTATATACTTTAGTATCATTACCCATTAATTTTGGACCATTCTAACACAATTTTCATCGATGGTGTTTTTCTCGGAAATGCCCCGTTTTCAAGATATTACAAACATAATTTGGAAATTAGGCTGACCTGACCTAACCTAACCTAACCTAGACCACAGCAGACTACCGGGACCTAACCTGGGCAAACTACCGGGTATAACCAGTGTAAACTATCATAAAGTGACTGGGACAAATTCCCAGGACCTAACCTAATGTGGTAACACTGCACGGCCCTAGCCAAGAACACAGTACTTTTGTAATAATACCATTAATATAGTTTGTGATATTATGATATAAGTTAATGTTTGTATTTGTTTAGTTAATAAATATTGTTTAAGGTATGTTAAATTACATATTACATCATTATGGGACCATAACTTAGGGTTGATTCCACAGTGGTATTGGTTTGTTAGCTTCCCAACCAACCACACTTGTAAGGCTTCATTATTTTCCAAAAGCTGAGTATCCACATTCACCAAATGTATCCAACAGTTAGATAATGATGATCACTGTATAGTTTACTCACCAAATTAATTAGATAATTCTGCCATAAGTCATTTACACGGGTAAGATTCTTTGGTTTACGTGCTTACAAACCACTACCAACCACTGTGGAATTGACTCTCAGATATGATATATATATATATATATTGTATATTTATTTGTGTTGTTTACAGAATGAGTTGAGTGCATTGTATTGTACAAGTAATAATGTTGGTACAACTCTTGGTGTAGAACGGATTAGAAACATTGGTATTTCTGCACACATTGACTCTGGCAAGACAACTTTAACTGAACGTATATTATATTACACTGGAAGGATAGATACAATGCATGAGGTGAGTTAATAATAATATATGACATATTGCGTAATATTGATAGTATTAATACTATGACATATTTAATAACAATAATGGTACGGTATTAATACTATGACATATTGAATAACAATAATGGTATTAATAATATGATATATTGAATAATAATAAAAATAATGGTATTAATAAAATTATATAATGAATAACATTAATAATGGTATTAATAATATGATATCCTAACCCCCTTTCTAATCCTACCCTGGATCCCTAAATCCCCCACACAACCCCCACATATTATGCTGCCCATGAGCAGCCCTCTGCCGGACCTCTTAACTTGAACTTGATATATATGTACTATAGGTCCGTGGTAAAGATGGAGTTGGTGCAGTAATGGACAGTATGGAGTTGGAACGTCAACGTGGTATTACAATTCAAAGTGCTGCTACTTATACTATGTGGAAAGACAATAATATAAACATTATTGATACACCAGGTGAGTAGAAATACAAGATAATTGATTTTTATGCACTATATTATATCCTTTTAACACAGGCTCAGTAAATTACTTATATACGGTATATATATAGGCCCTTGATACAGTATAAGATAATTAACTTTAGCACATAAATTATATTCTCTTAACACAGCATCAGTAAATCTATGTAGAGTAGGTGGAGTACAGTTTATAAACCTGGAAGTGGAAAGAGTATTGAGAGTATTGGATGGTGCAGTGTTTACAGTATATTGTATTCTGTTGGGGGAGTACTGTACTGTATAATACAATATATGAATAACTCTTATCTATATTTCTACAGGTCATGTTGACTTCACAGTGGAAGTGGAAAGAGCATTGAGAGTATTGGATGGTGCAGTGTTAGTATTGTGTTCTGTTGGGGGAGTACAGTCTCAAACACTCACTGTTAACAGACAGATGCGTCGCTATGATGTCCCCTGTCTTGCATTTATCAACAAGTTAGATCGTCTGGGAGCTGATCCTTATCGAGTTCTCAGACAGTTGAGGTGAGCAGTCATGGACAATAATAATCATCCACATAGGGATGAAATCATTTAAATGTTTAACAGCTTTCCTCTGTTCATTAGCTGAGATACATTCCAATATCAATGAATCAATAAAGGAGGGAGTGAATCAATGGTAAATTTATGATAAATAATATTGATGTTTTCATTCAAACACTCAGTACAAAATTGTATTACAGGTCCAAACTTCACCACAATGCTGCCTTCATTCAGCTGCCAATTGGGTTAGAGAAGGATATGAAGGGCATCATTGACTTGGTACAAAATAAAGCTTTGTATTTTGAAGGTGAACTTGGGTGAGTATCTTGCAATATGTGTATAGATTAGGTGTCATGTTGTATAGTGAACTCTCATTTTACATTGATATTTGGGACATACTGTATAATGAACTTGTGTACAAAGATACCCTTAATGTACAGTACACTGGTATTATGGGTGTGTAGTGTAGTGTACAATAAGTATTTACAGTACATACATACATTAAATACACTATTTCACATATACGGTATACTCCCAGTGTAAAATGAGAGTTTACTGTATTTTAAAAGTCAACACGGGTAAGTTTCCAGAAGTGTTTGTATTAATTATGTGTATAGATTCAGCAGTGTGTATATTGATTATGTGTATAATTTCAGCAGTGTGTGTATTGATTATGTGTATAAATTTGCATGTTCCCACCAAAATAATTGTGTTTGTTTATTGGTATGTTAGGTAAGGGTTCATGAATACCTCCCCAGTATTCCTGCTTGTCTTATAAGGACACTGAAAGGGGCTTTCACTTCAACTGTCCCTATTTTTTTCATGTGTTTAACTTTTGTACTTACTGTCTCACTCCTCAATCACCTTCCTTGGTCGCCATATGACCTGACCTCACTGTTGTAGTGCCAATCAATGTTTATACTGAGGATACATACAGTAGCTATCATGTACTGTATAGTAATTTAACTATAGTAACTTTATTGCATAATTCATTGTTGCTTTACAGAAATACTGTACGCGAAGATGAAATTCCCATGGATATGAGAGTGGAATCAAATGAACGTCGAATGGAATTAATTGAACACTTGTCTAATGTTGATGATACAATTGGAGAAATGTTTCTTGGTAAGTAAACTCAGAGTTGGATTAGATTTAGCTATAATTATACTTTAGATACAGTACACTGAGGCATAAATGTATCAGTAGCAAGGAACACAAAAATTACTTTATTTTAATTTAGTGAAATAAATTTATACAATTGTATAGGTTCTGTGAATTGCTGTTAGATTAGACAGTGATATATGTACAGTCACTGCACATAGTCTTTCTATTTAAGGATTATGTGTCACGACTGTACAGTACATATTGTACATACATTAACCAGGCCTTCATCTCCATTGTACATAAAATATTATTGATATGATACATTATAGGTAGCCTATAATAGTTTACTTATAAATGGGTCCACAAATACATCACTTATTAAATAGAGGTTATAATGATATTGATGAAATAAACATAAATATTTTAACTCATCCAGATTACTTTATTTATATTATATAACAGAGGAGAAGACCCCCAGCCCAATGGACATTAAGGAAGGTATCAGAAGGAGTTGCTTGACCCGATCCTTTACTCCAGTGTTGGTGGGAACAGCACTCAAGAATAAAGGTGTACAACCTTTATTAAATGCTGTACTCGACTATCTTCCCAACCCATCACAAGTTGACAATTATGCACTACAACTTAACAAACAAGGGTAAGTTAAAGAAAGGAATGAAGAACCATAGCAAGGAGAGGAAACAAGAAGCAAAGATAGCAAGACGAATAGGAAAAATAGGAGAATTGTATTGTATAATAAGCCTTGAAAAAAAAAAAGGAAATAGGGTGTTGTTGATGGTAATGATGTACTGTATATAATTAATAATGTATTGTATAATATTGTATTATTTCAGGAAGGAAGAGAAAGTAACCCTCCACCCTAACCGAGATTCCAGCCATCCCTTTGTAAGCTTGGCCTTCAAACTGGAAGCCGGAAGGTTTGGTCAGCTTACCTACATGAGAGTTTATCAAGGCTGTCTCAAGAAAGGTGAAGTTATTTATAATACACGCACAAAGAAAAAGGTTAGTCTTATTATGAATATTATTACTGTATTTGGATTTTATATTATTATTATTATTAATAGAATTATTATTAATATTATATAATATAGTATGATTAGTATAAGTGAGTTGTGTACTGTATAAGTGTTTGATTTGGTACCAGTAAGATAGTTGTGTTGTTATTAAGGGGGTAATACACATTTGATGCATTGGAGTGCCTTGATTCCTCCAAAGTATGTCCAGAAACAGGACCAGTGGAACAAAAAAATTGTGATCTATTTTTTAGAATTGTTTGGAGGAATTAGCTGCTCCCGATTTACCACCAACACTGTACTGTCCCCTTAATAATATGATGTGAATGTATCTCAATTATTAATATGTTGTTGTTATAGGTAAAGGTGTCTAAACTATTAATTAATAATATGGTGTTATTGTTATAGGTAAAGGTGTCTTAACTCTTAATTAATAATACGTATATTATTGTTCTAGGTAAAAGTGTCACGCCTGGTACAGATGCACAGTAATAACATGGAAGAGATCAATGCTGCATATGCTGGTGATATCTGTGCATTGTTTGGTATTGACTGTGCTTCAGGCGACACCTTTGTTAATAATCCCAAAATGGAACTCTCTATGGTAAGATTTAATTTAAGTATTATCTAATATTTCTCTAGGGCTACTAGGATTAATATTATTTTATATTCCGGATGATATAGTACATTTGACCCTCGATTTAATGGATTAAAAAAGGGTTAACCTTGTCTGTTACTAAAAAAAATTGAGGTGATCTAGAGCAGGGATGCACAACCTTTTGAGCTCCTCGGGCCACATGATCAGACTTAAAACTTTGTTGTTGTTATTTTGTCCCATTAATTACCTACTAAGGGCTGCCAGAGGGTTGCTTCAGGGCCTCTGGTTGTGCATCTCTGATCTAGGAGATAAATTGGAATTAATACCGTACTGTACATACAAAATACAGTACAGTACAGTAATTCAAAACTAATGTTAGTAAGGATAATGTCCATTGAGAGATTGTTCACTATAAAGGGTAAGGTTAGGCTTATGCCAAAGTCTTTTTCATGGAATTTGATAATCTATCTTTTCTTTGCATTGCTACTAATATCACTTGAAAGTTTTCTCTTTAGATCCATTGAAAGGAGATTACTGTACGAGAAGTAAACATAAAAATATATCAAAAATTAGGTGAATAATGTGTCGGTGGCAACAAGTACTGTATATCATGACTGATACACTGACCAATACCAGCTTTGATTCCCACACTTCTATTCCTCATCTTCCATCATACCACACCACAATGCCTTATTTCATGTTAATATGCATTATTTGATATATTTCTGCAGTATTATATCTGTTTTGTGAAATTGTCATGTTTTTTGTGTGAGATCAGCTGTGTATGGAAACCAGAGGTGAGAGTAAAAGCATAGGTTGTTTTGAGGGTGGGTGTGCAAGTGGTCAATCATACACATAAAATTTTAGCCCTCAGATATCTCTGATCTTGCGATAACTCGACAAGGGTCTTCCCCTAATTTATCCGAGTTAGTGATGGTTTACTGTCCTGTTGAAATGTTAACACTTTGATATTTACTCGCAGGAATCTATGTATGTGCCTGACCCAGTAATATCCATGGCTATCAAACCCAAACACACCAAGGACCTGGACTCGTTTAGTAAAGCTATTAACCGCTTCACCAAGGAGGACCCAACCTACCGTGTCTTCTGGGATGACGATAACAAAGAAACTATTGCTTCAGGCATGGGTGAACTTCATCTAGAGATTTATAGTCAGGTGAGATGCATACTAACCATTCATTTATACTGTATATAGTTAGGTGAGATGCAAAAATATACATAACCATTCAATATAGTTAGGTGAGATGTATACTAACTATTCATTAGTATGGTTTGTGTGATCTCAATACAGTACACTTGATGCTGATAAAAAAAAGTTGTAACTTGTTCACAAATGGTGAGAAGGAAGACTTTGAGCTTGTTAGGGATATGACAAGAGACAAGTATCATTATTATTACTTTATACTATAACTCTGCATCAAAGTATCATATCATATAACAATGCAATCGAGTGTTATCAAGAAACTTTACATAGTCTAGTTGATTCTTTAACATCAAGTTATGTATTACTGTAATAATTTTGCTGTAATTTTATGATTGCATTGTGTCAATTGAGAGGGAGGAAAGATGGGTGTGGTACTAGTTGCTTAAAGCCTTATAAATTATCACAGCAAAGACGCCTAATTTATTTCCTATTAATAAGTTTAATCACAATTGAAATGTTTTTGTGATGTTCTATAATGTACATGGAATTATATTTTCAGTACAGTGAATGTTGTGAGAGTATAATGTGAACCACTCTTATATTGATATTTTTCTATGTTTCAGCGAATGTTGAGAGAGTATAATTGTGAGGTGGTGATGGGAAGGCCAAAAGTAGCCTTCAGGGAATGCCTTGTCTCACCCTTCAACTTTGATTACCTTCACAAGAAACAGTCCGGGGGTTCTGGACAGTATGGTCGTGTCATTGGTGTTTTCGAGGTAAGATAATATTGTAGTACAGTAGGTGGTAACCCTTATGAATTTTATCATTTTTAGTGTTGATAATGGCATGGTACTGGTACGATGGCCCTGTTGTTTGTCTATGGAGTCGTCGTAGAGGTACCATGCCATTGTCAACACCACTAATGTTCTTGTATATGGCCCAAAGAACCATGTATAATAATGGGCCTAAATTAAGAAACTAAGGTAAAGTGAAGGACTTGGTAATATTATGTAGGTTAGGTTAGGTGAAGGACTTGATAATATTATGTAGGTTAGGTGAAGGACTTGATAATATTATGTAGGTTAGGTGAAGGACTTGGTAATATTATGTAGGTTAGGTTAGGTGAAGGACTTGATAATATTATGTAGGTTAGGTGAAGGACTTGATAATATTATGTAGGTTAGGTTAGGTGAAGGACTTGTTAATATTATGTAGGTTAGGTGAAGGACTTGATAATATTATGTAGGTTAGGTTAGGTGAAGAACTTGACAATTTTATGTAGGTTAGGTGAAGGACTTGATAATATTATGTTGTACTGTATTTCAGCCACTGCCAGCAGAAGAAAACACCAAGCTGGCATTTTCAGATGAGACTGTTGGAACAAATATCCCCAAGCCACTTGTACCTGCAGTAGAAAAGGGATTTATAAAACAGTGTGAGAAAGGTCAGTCAAAAATACATTCGCATCAAACTGAAATACATTCACTCTGTTTCCAACACACACAAACACATCCTCTCTCTGTGTGTGTGTGGCAGGGGGCCATATTACGTCACTGTTGCGGCGTCCAATATCAATCAATGAATCAATCTATTCTTAAAGGAATCCAGGCACTCGAATATACCAGGAGTGTATTATTACTCCCTGAATTAAATCTAACCAGCAGACCTACTCTTATTTTGTAATGTTTATCCTCTGAACTACTATTTATAATTTGTGTTTATCTTTGAATATTTTGCAGGGATGTTGAGTGGCCACAAAGTGAGTGGTGTGAGGTTAAGGCTACAAGATGGTGCCAGTCATATGGTGGACTCCAATGAAATTTCCTTTATATCAGCTGCTCAAGGTGCCATGAGACAAGGTAGGACAAAATGCACATGTGTAGTACTGTATATACATTGCATTATTTGGATATAGGTCAAGGCTGTTAGTCTTTTCCTTCTCTTCTCTAACTCAGTTTATAGTGGATAATATAACCCTTGTTGCTACCTTGTTTATATAAAGGATTATGGAAGCATTATAATACAATTTACTTTACTTTGTTATTACCTTGTTAATAAAAAGAGTATTATTGAAGCATTATAATACTAATTTACTCCTTTTACTACTTTAATTAACACAGCATTTGATGAAGGAGTATGGCATATGCTGGAGCCCATTATGACAGTAGAGATCACTGCACCTGAAGAGTTCCAAGGTGTGGTCACATCACATATGAATCGTCGTCATGGTATTATTACTGGTACTGATGCTAACCAGGGATGGTTCTCACTCTTTTGTCAGGTATGTATGTATGTTATTTACAGTGTCAGTATCCCTCATTCTCATAAAAGGCTACTAAAAGGGTCGCCCACTTTTCCAACCATCCCTTTTTATATTATTTGTAACATTTTGTGCTTTCTGTCCCACCTCTCATCAATCGCCTTCTTCCTCGGGCCTCTTCCGTATGACCTCACTGATGCAGCACCAAATATCAATTAGTCAATCAATATTTATATACCAGTACTGTAATAACTGTATTATATATTATATAGTGTAGCTGCTGTACTATGTAGTTTACACTCACACCTATATATACATACATACATACACCAATTAATACACACGCATCTATATATACATAAATACGCCTATTTATATATATATTTTTTTAATTAAACAGGTGCCGTTGAATGACATGTTTGGATATTCAACTGAACTTCGCTCATCTACACAAGGCAAAGGCGAATTTTCCATGGAATATTTATGTTATGCTCCTGTGAGAGAGGAAGTGATGGAAGAATTAATAAATGATTATGAAAATGCCAGAAATCCTGTCGCCTCAAAGAAGAAGAGTGGAAGATAAGAGACCATGCATGTTACTGTAAATTTATGAAACTTTTTAAGATTAATGTTATCAAGCAATATATACAGTGAACTCTAATTGTACAATGATATTACTGTATGTGGGTGTAATGAACCTGTGTACAGAAAACTCTCATTGTACAATACACTGGTATTATATGTGTGTAATGTAGTGTGTGTACTGAACCTGTGTACAGAAAACCCTCATTGTATAATAGTGGTATTACATGTATGTGTGTGTACTGAACCTGTGTACAGAAAACCCTCATTGTACAACAGAGTGGTATTATGTGTGTGTAGTGTAATGTACAATAAGTGTTTATAGTTCATACATTCATTAAATACACTCTATTTTACATACTGTATAATTTATGATCCCTATGTAAAATTAGAGTTACTATAAACAAATAATTATGGAATTTAGATACCATAATTACACAGATAGTTATTGTAATTAGGCTACACAATAAAAATCTATGCGTGTATGTTTTTTATTTGTTGTAAAGAGACACTTATAGTATGGAAAAATATTCCATGCATCTGTGGCTAGTTTATGGATATTCTGATAATATTGATAATATTGATAATATTGCACTGGGGTCAAATTCGGCATTCTGATATGAGCTTCCTTCACACTGAGTTCGGTCAAGCTTCAAACAGTAAAATAAAATACAATACAAAAATAAAAAGACAATAACAATCTCTTTTGCTTAAAATGTTATATGTACTGCCCTAGATGGTAATTTGTCAATGTGTGGGCATATGGTATGTATAGAGGATAGTTAATATTGATTGTATAGCCAATAGTTCTGATATGATATTCAATGTTTTGAACAAGAGGGGAGGAATCATAGGGTAGAGATTAATATGTGGAGGTTTAAGTTTCCTCACGTCTGTTCTGCACAGTTGTCTGGAGAGGGGAAGGATGGAAGTTGATTGATTGATATTAGGCGCTGCAACAGCCAGATTATATGATGCCCAAGGAAGAAGGTGATTGATGAGGGGTGGGACAGCAAGTAGGTGTACTCAAGAGAGATCAGCCCACCTGTAATGTAACAAACTTACTCGGGTTCAAATAACATTAGCATACAGTGTTTCATAATTTACATCATCTTAATACCCCATACCCCTTTTATTAAATGAGTGGGGAGGCTCTAGTGAAAGTACAGGACCCCTGACAGACAAGGGGTCCAGCTCTGAGGGTCGATTCCACAATGGCTTTGGTTTGTTATGATCCCCAACAACCACACCATTCAGTCTTAGTTTTATCCAACAAACTCTTTCCATATCCACAAAATCTGTCATGTAGTACTATTATTACCATAGTTTCAAAATGGAGTAATCAAATTCATCAAACAATTCACTCATAAGTCATTAACACAGTTCAGTTTCTTTCGTTATGTTGCTTGCAAACCTAAACAAACCACTGTGGAATCGGCCCTGAGGCTATTTGAACCTTTGGAGGCAGGGCCAGTTCAGGGCATAGGCGACACAGGCGGTTGCCTAGGGTGCCAATTTTAGTGAATTTACAGAGGGTGGCAGGGTGCGCCAAATTACAAAAATAAAAATAATAATAGACATTTAAAAATAAATAAATAAAATTATATGTATAAACAGTATAATAAACTTGTAACCTAAAGGTGATCCATTTTATAAAAGCTTGTGGACACATTAAAATCTTGGGCAGACACTCGATGGGAGAGCCGAATTAAAAGTATGGCGGCTGTAAGGCTAGAGATGCTCTCTGAGAGGTAAGAGACAACACTGCTCAGTGACTGCTGATCCAATCTTAAAAGTTGAAGCACACTCTTTAGCTGATGAGGTTGGTTCATACCGCTTCTGCATTTGCACTGTTGTCTGGTATGATATTTTAACAAAAGTTCAGAATATTAATAAACTGCTGCAGTCAGTAATAAGCATTCACATGGATATGTAGGTGTGGACCTATAGAAATAAGCTGAGGTCTCCTTAGCTACCTACAGAAATACTGGCTTTACTGATGCCCAATCATCTACAAAAGAAATTTGCGAGGACATGAATGTGGTTGCTGCCCTAAGGCAGAAGAGACACAAAACTACCAATAGGCAGTTTTCATATAAGGCTCCTGATGAGAAGCTCAATGATGCACTGAAGAGAATGGAAGTTTCTATTTTCAATGCAGTTGTTGATGTGTGTATTTCATCACCAAGAGAGAGAACAGACATGATGAGTGACATTGCCAATACGTATCTGCCACATGATGAGCTTGGAAAGCAAGCTAAAGAACTGACCAAAACCCTGACCTTTGGAAATTAGTCGGACATAGTTATGAAAGAACTGATTTTGGAAATGCAATCTTTTCCACCTTGGCCCAAAAGAAACATGACAACAATTGACCTTTTTTTTATTGAAGGAGAAAAATCTTGAGGAAATATATGCCAATACAGTATGTGGATAGCACTGAGAATCACTGTCACCACTTCAGTGACGTACTACGTGGCATATACTGAGAGAATCTTCTCCAAACTCAAGTTGATTAAAAGTTATTTGAGATCTACAATGTCTCAGGAACACCTCAGTGAACTGGTATTAATAAGTATTAATAAGGAAGTATCTAGACAAATTTCATTTGATGAAACAATAGATGCCTTTGTTGCTAGGAAGTTCAGCCTGACGTGTGAAGTTTTAAAGAACATTGGAGATATTAGTGTTATATATCGTTTAAGATTACCTTGTTTGCACATTGTGTTCATTGTTTTAAAGAGTTTTATTACTGAATATTGTAACCAAACAGGAAAGTAGAAAATGTCCTTGCTCTGAAACTTTTATAGTTGATTTTTACTTTTGTTTGCACTGTTTTACATTGCTTTTAGGATGTTGGATGTTGCACCTTTTTTTCCAGAACATTTGCACTACACCTGGAAGTTTTACTTATTATATTATTATTAATATTATTATTAAAATAGTTCCTATTTTTTTCTACAGGATGTTATGTTGCAGTGTTGCATTTAAATTAAATAATAAATGTGTATATGCTGCGGTTTTTTTGGAGGGGGTCATTGTTAGAGAGTGCGGGTCTACAACACTCACTTCCCCCCTACCATCCTGAATCATAGGGGATACCAGCCACAGGCTAACTGTGGGTCGATTCCACAGTCGTTCGTAGTGGTTTGTAAGCACGCAAATGAAATAATCTTATCCATGTAAATGACTTATGAGTGAATTATTGATGAATTTGATAACTCCACTATGAAACTATGGTAATAATACAACTACCTGACAGATTTTGTGGATATAATTATGACTGACAAGTGTGGTTGGGTGGGAAGCTAACAAACAAATACAGTACGACTGTGTAATTAACGCTAAATGTATTCCCAGGCTTGTGTTATTCATTACTATTATATACTCAACTTCCAGCTATAGCGGGTTTCCCTAACGCACATTTTGGTATTGACTGCATTAGTGATGTGGGCAATACTTTAGGGGTTTTGGTACCCCTTAATTCGGCCCCAGCCACTAGCTTTTAGTTCTTCAACTGTACCTTTTTTCTTTCTATGTCCTTCCTGCTTGCTGTCTCACCTCTCTATCACCTTATTCTGGCACTATAAGACCTCTCTGTTGCGGCGCCTAATATCAATCAATCATTCAATCAATCAGTCTAACGCATTTAAAAGCTATCATGCAAACATAAAAAATCACATACTTAAATGGCTAATGGATATCGTATTGTAACTTGTGATTTATATGGGTAAAGACGTGTCCAGGGACCATAAAAGTCCTGGAATTACATAAGTCCAAAAATTACCAATATTGTTACCAATTAGGCTGCCAAATATTGTTCTGCTAATTTTGCTGCACTTATGGAAGCAAACACACGCAGGTACACACACTAGAAACATAATATAAGATAAGAAAACATATTGCTTATTAGTTTGTATTCATTATTACGGCTCTGTCAAAATCAGTGTAATTAATAAGAGAAATTATTATGGATGTCATCGAAAAATTGAAAATACCTCAAATATCTAATGAAAAAGCAATATATATATCGCTTTCCATAATTATCGCCCTTATTATTCCGTTCATTATACAACTAGTAGGTTTTAAGGCGACATGTGGCAATAAATAACATACCAGCTGAGTGAATAGTATTATAGTATATAGTAGTGCTTCCTCCACTCGACATTCGGCAACTGCATCAAGACATTCTCGGCACTCGGCGGCAGTCAGTCTCAGTCGGCACTTGTCGGCAGTGTGTGGTTGACCAGTGAGGAGGGAGGTTATATCGCTGCTCCCGTACTCCACACTAACTCGCCCCTTGACAACCTAGCCAACACACCCTGGTTACGAAATATCATCAATCTTGTAGGTGTAAGGATATTAATTACACGTATACAGATTGAAGATAGACTTAAATATAGAACATAAACGTATATATTAGTACTTTAATAAGGCGGTAGTGCCTCAGCGTGCTAAGCAATATCATTTTTCGCCTAGTATCTCAAGTGCAAGCTTCGTGACAGCTCCGGGTGTGTGTGTGGTGCCGCCCTTTGCTACAATACTTGGATATTCGTAACTGGAGTATACAACTGCACACCAACTTACGCATGTGCAGTATGTGTGATGTGGTGACGACAGGTGCTTATTCGAATGAGGACTATAGTTTTTAATCTGGTTGGTGTCCAGCAGAGCCACTATACAGATGGTGCGGACTTCACGTGTGGCAGGTGGAGGCTCCTAGTATTGATTTAGGATCTGCCTCAGTAGAGCAGCTGGCACGCTGCATAGAGCTGGCATCCCAGAACCAGGACCGTCATGTCCTACCAGTTCTGACCTAACAACACCATTTAAAAAGTGTACCGTAATAAACAGTTTCAAACTTATTTAAAGATTGATTTCAAAATTTCTAGTTGTTGCTTTTCGTTGGGTGTTGAAGGTTGTGCCCCCTTCACCATGTCAAGTGAGGTTGAGACATGTGTGTCCGCGGTGGGTGGTGAGGGTAGTGTCCGGCCTATTGGCACTGGCCCACCCTTGGATGTAAACAATGACACCACCGATGGGGACTCTATCATGTTGTTGGAGCCACGTTCCTTCAGACCCTTCAAGACCTCAGAGGAATATCTTTATGCCATGAAAGAGGACCTGGGAGAGTGGCTAAACAACCTCTACAACCTCGATATACACGTGGATAACTTCTTCGAGAGACTGGAAACTGGAGAAGTCTTATGCGCGGTGAGTTTATCTGCTTGTGTTATGGAGGATAGGAGTGTGCAAAGTGTTATGTATGAAAGTTATGTATAGTGTGGAGATTGTAAGTATAATAGTGACCAGCAAGAAGAGTATACAATTCAAGCTTGGGGTCGTGAAAACTGCTGCATTATAAAAAAAATGCTGTAAGTTCTCTGACGTAAGGTAACTCGAGTATAATGACAGGTTCAGGGACGATATTTAAGGGCATGTAGGCTAAGTGAACTGCTTAGCTGTTTTTCCCTTGCGTGTGTGGTTCTACAAGTCATAATTATGTTTTCTTCTACTGCGGGCATGTTAAGTAGTACATTAGATCTAACCTTAGAGTTTGTAAGGTAAATACTGGTAAATATGCATACGTTTCTGTATTACTCTTCATATTAGGCTACAGAATAATATGTTTTTTGTCTTGTAGAATCATTGTAATACACCTTCGTGGTGTTTGTGTTGAACTTTTGAAATTAAGTAGACTGGGCTTCATTGTAATAATTAGTCATATCAATCAACCTAAGCTTACCTGAACTGTTTTAGCTTTGTAGACTTAACAAAGTTAGTGTCCTTTAGCAGGACTGTGAAACCTTCCTAACTTGACGATTTTAGGGTATAGGACAGGTTAAAGTTATTTAATTTGTTTGTTTTTTTCGGGTAAAGAGAATCGCCTTAAACATTTGTCTATCACTTGTTTGTTGATGATGCAATATTGATTGAAACAGCCTGGACAAAGATCATATTAGGCTGTTAATCGTTATGTCAAGTTTGTAATTGGAGGAAAGAATGTTTTACCCTGCTTGTACTTGAAGGTGAGAATATTGTGACGTGTGTTTGGTGGTGTCTTGTCCATAGGGTGCGTTAGGGAGGGAGGACAGGAAGGCATCAAGGCTCCTTCCTCTCATTACTAATAAGGCTTCAGTCGCGCGTCGTCGTCAACTGATCAAATTATGTGGTCGCTTCCTTACCATGCACCTCCCTCCCTCCCTCATCATGAAAGGTACTCATCAATAGGATTCCCCCCTCCTCCTACCACCCTACCACCTCCACAAAAGACGTAGGGGATCAGTGAGTCTCCTTTCTTTACTTTAATCGGTGTATTGTCTGTTCCATGGATCCTCGTTTAGGCTTGTCCTCCCTAGGTTTGTAAGCCATAGATTAGATTTATAATGCCGTAAAACTCACCATGAAGATTTTACACGTGAACTCTTCTATTATTTCGACTCCTATAGGCCTTCCATGTAACCCACATTTCTGTATGTAACCCCTAAGCTCACTGTAACTTCCCTCTGCGGCCCCCTACTGTATAACCCCTCACCATTTAGCTTGTATAAGGGTAATCCTCTTCCCGTCATCACATACCACGTACCGGTACTCACTATCCAATGTGAGTGTATGTTGTGGTAACTCCATTAGTGTAGCTCCAACTTGAACCTTTTTACAATAAACTACCTCCACCAATTATCCCCCACTATGATGCCCTCGGTATAAATAGCCTAGGCTACACCAGTACTGGGCTCTTCAGTGACCCCTCCCCCTACCCTCCCTTGATATAGTCACCTCCCTTCCCCTCCCTTCTCCCAGCACGAAGCTTCCACATAGTCATGAGAACACGCGAGGCTTAATGTGGCAAGGCGTTAATCTCTGGTCACGCTTCCTAAGAGTAAGACTTTGGTCTCATGGACTCACCATAAGGCACGTTCCCTTGCTCCCACCAGCTCTCTCTCTCTCTCTCTCTCTCTCTCTCTCTCTCTCTCTCTCTCTCTCTCTCTCTCTCCTTAAGTAGGAAAGGACAATTTATTTAACTGTCTAACGGATATACTTCCTTGGAGGAATTTTGGACCCGCCTCCCATAAAAACACAAGAATCGTCCCTGAGCAGGACCTCTTTTTTATTATTTAAACTGGACTTGAAGCTCAAGGCAGAAAAGACGTATAAAATGGTAATGTCAAACTAGAAACCTTACCAAACTTTGACGTCCGATTAGTTTGAAGATTACTCAGCTTAACATTAGAGTATTAAGAGGCTTAGGCCTACACATCCACGACGTCACACCAAGTAGGAGTTGAAAAAAATGACGTCATTAATTAGTGGGAGTGACCACAGTGACCACAAACCAGTCACAGAACCTGAGTTCCGACTTAGCCTTCCTCAAGTAGCCTAGCCTATAAGAACTGGGCCCAGGATGCAATAACTTACATACCAGAACAATTTCATTATACCACCGTCACGTGTCATTATATACATTGTTTCTTCGTTGTATGATGACGACACAAACGGCCTGGGATAATTTACCATACTATTTACACTCTACATTATTGGTGACTCCTTGGTGACAAATTATTAAATGATTCTGTCATGGCGTTAATTTCAATGGACCGCTGACATGAAATTCAACTATAGTGTATAATAATCTCATGTAGGATGGTGTAGGAGAACTCAATCCGATGAATTACAGCTGAAAACTATACTGACAACATATAAATCAAGGTCCCTCGTTGTCACGGTTTGATCCGTGGTCATAACGTAACGTACGTAAGTAATAGGATGCTAAATATTATATATTTATTAACAAAGGGACACCACGTGTGGGGAATGTTCTATAAGGCATGGAACAGTGGTATTTTCCTCAGTCAGGAAGACAGAGACACAGAAATTTGAAAATAAAGGAGTGCTGGTACCTGGTAATTAAGAAAGGTCCTGTCATGTGAGGTCAGGTGAGGTCGAGTACCCACTCACTCCATCCCGTGTCTGGAGTCATTGCTACAATTTTGCATTAATAACTATGCTATGGGGGCATCTACTACTTATTAAAATTGATTTTGAAGTGGAAGGGAATCATTTGCAAGCAGTTGCATGTTATGGGAAAAGTGATTTGCATGTATAACTAAAGTGTGAGTGACATATGTAAACGTAGTCAAGGAATAGGCCATACGAACACGTAGGTACGGGACAGTCTATCATGAGTCACTCGCCAGGTAGAAAAAAGGTAGAAATGGGGAGGGTCAGAAGGGAAATTATCCCACCACCCTTGTCCTGATTTTGAGAAATATATTTAGTTGGTATAGTACACTCCACGAAGCAACACGTCGTATCCAGCTCTCCTTGCCTTGCTTGGGGCCTATAGTTTTAACGTAACGTCGAAATTGTTTAATTACTTTTTCACAAGACTTATTGTTAATTAACTCACTATTCATTCGCTAGACGAGAATCAGTAAGGTGTCATTATAAAGGTGAGGAGAGGGCTGGCCGGAATTACGAGTGTGTGTGTGTACAAGGGACGAGTGTGGAATTGACATTGAAATATACCAACTGGGTTGCTTGATTCATTACTATTACGATAACGTAATTACCGTCTCCTGTGTGTACGAGGGGAAGTGCTAGCTTGTGATAAGTATATTAAAGTAAAGTAATATTACTGTTCCACGTGTACGCGTATGAGCGATAGTGGCCTAGCAGCACGTGTGGAGAGAAGCGACGAGGAGTAAGTACCGTACGTATATAGCTATCTATTGGAGCGTGAACGGAAGTGTGTGTGTGTGATTTTCTGATTGAATTTAATTATTCATTTTGTTGGCTTGGAATTTATTAATAAATAGAGAAAATTGTCATTTTGTGTTGTAATTGACCATTATTGCATGCTCTATAATCATACATATATAGCAGGACGAACCCAGAAATAAATTTATTGTGTTGGAGGGAAGGATACAGGGATTAACTCTGGGTAACTCGCTGCAGCCAACCAACGAGATTACATATTTCCAGCAAGGTAAGCTTTGGTAATTATTATAAAGCTACATTCATTGATATCTGATCAGTCCACCCCCACATAATTGGCGCCCAACGTGGGGCCTGCTCTTTGTATTAATTCCAGTCACACACGCGCACACCTTCACGAGTAGATAGGTTACGGTTGTCCAGGAATTAAGGCAAAGGAAACAATAGAAAATATTTTAATATGTATACCGTAGCCGAATTAATGGAGGAAGCCCGAAGCTTGGGATATACAGATACGGTCGAGATTCGGCAGTACGTAGAGCGTCGTCAAGAGGATGACAGGCTCGAAAGGTTGAGTCAGAGAGAGGCTGAAAAGGAACAGAGAGAGGCTGAAGAGAGAGAGAGAGAGCATGAGAGAGAAAGATGGGCACACGAACAGAAAATGGTGGAACTGCGAGCACAGGTGAATAGTAGTCAAAGCAGTATTGCAAGCTCGACTACAGTAACTCCGAGACTACAACTGGCGAAGTATGTAGAGGGAGACGAAATTGAACCGTTTATTGAGCGATTCGAGATGCTTGCAGACACATACGTCTTTGGTGATGACGTAAAGAAAATAGAGTTTCTTAACCTGTTTGATGGTAAAGCCCTTAGTATCCTCTACCGACTCGACCCTGACACCAGGAATTATGCGAGTATGAAAAAAGCTCTGTTGCAAGCATATGGGGTGACGGTCGATGATGCACGGAAGCAGTTTTTGAGTGCTTCCTTGCAAGATAAAGAGACCGTTGCACAGTTTAGTGCACGTCTCGCTAGCCACCTGGATCAGTGGTTTGATAAGGCCGAAACACCCAAGACGTTGGAGGGGATAAAGGATTTGTTGCTTCGCACGCAACTAGAGAAGTCTTGTCCTCCAGAATTGTCAGCCCAGATCAAAACCCATAAGATTAATTGCCTCAAGGAAATGGTGGAAATGTCGGATGCACATTTTACCGCATACGGTTACCACACGCGGGTTCAGTCGTGTGAGAATATTACTCATTTAAATAAGCCTTCCCAAGACTCTGCTGGTTCATATAATCAGTCGAGTAATAATGATAATTCACAGCAGCAGAGTCAGGTTGTACGTCAACAACCTAATCCTCTCTTTAATCACGCCAAGAAACAAGGCAATAATTATTATTCTCAGCAGTCAAATCAGTACCGTTATCAGGGGAGAAGTAACGGGAGGAGTTATAATAATAACCATGGTGGTAATAAGGGTTATTATCAGCGATCGGCTGCTGCTACATATAGTGAACCACAGTACCCAGCTGTAGGTACGGCTAGCGCTGCTGGGGAAACTCCCGAGGGTGGAGAAGGATATACCCAGCAGACGACGGAAGCTCGTCAGGGTGAGAAGGATGAAGGGTTACGTGTTCACGGGGACCATCGGTGGTTTAAAGGGAAGTGCTAGCGTTGGGGCAGACCTTATGTCACGGTTGCCTGAGGAAAATTGAGCGAGTAATTAATTATTGGTTACGATTAGGATTCAAATTACTCGTTTCACTGTTATTTCCGAGTGCAACGAGCACAAACCCTTTATCCAAACTCAGATTGGGGTTCACCTCGGTCTGATGTTTGGATATTGCATTGGGTCTTCCAAGACTTGGGTTTCAGCGGTTATCCCTGACTCGAGTCTTGGATGATTAATTAATATATATATATTGCCTTACAGGAACTGATGGCAGTTGGATGGTCTCCAGAATAATTTTTTGCATTTTATTATTACATATTATGTAACAATGACACAATGTATTACATACACCACACTTATATATTGTTTAAATGTGTACTATTGGTACTAGACATTACCAGGTATAATTATTCTTGCCACGGAGTTTCTCCTTAGATTTTAAAGTTAAAGTAACTGTTAGGAGTTTTTCACTCATTGGCAAAAATAAACACTTAACTGGTATTAAGTCATGACACATACAAGAATGAGTGAAGTGTGAGTGTGTTATTATTGTAATAGTTATACATGCAAAGACGTCATTACCACTTCATTATTTTATTAAACATTGCATAGAGCAATGTCTCTTCTGTGTGTGCGAATGTCACGGTTTGATCCGTGGTCATAACGTAACGTACGTAAGTAATAGAATGCTAAATATTATATATTTATTAACAAAGGGACACCACGTGTGGGGAATGTTCTATAAGGCATGGAACAGTGGTATTTTCCTCAGTCAGGAAGACAGAGACACAGAAATTTGAAAATAAAGGAGTGCTGGTACCTGGTAATTAAGAAAGGTCCTGTCATGTGAGGTCAGGTGAGGTCGAGTACCCACTCACTCCATCCCGTGTCTGGAGTCATTGCTACAATTTTGCATTAATAACTATGCTATGGGGGCATCTACTACTTATTAAAATTGATTTTGAAGTGGAAGGGAATCATTTGCAAGCAGTTGCATGTTATGGGAAAAGTGATTTGCATGTATAACTAAAGTGTGAGTGACATATGTAAACGTAGTCAAGGAATAGGCCATACGAACACGTAGGTACGGGACAGTCTATCATGAGTCACTCGCCAGGTAGAAAAAAGGTAGAAATGGGGAGGGTCAGAAGGGAAATTATCCCACCACCCTTGTCCTGATTTTGAGAAATATATTTAGTTGGTATAGTACACTCCACGAAGCAACACGTCGTATCCAGCTCTCCTTGCCTTGCTTGGGGCCTATAGTTTTAACGTAACGTCGAAATTGTTTAATTACTTTTTCACAAGACTTATTGTTAATTAACTCACTATTCATTCGCTAGACGAGAATCAGTAAGGTGTCATTATAAAGGTGAGGAGAGGGCTGGCCGGAATTACGAGTGTGTGTGTGTACAAGGGACGAGTGTGGAATTGACATTGAAATATACCAACTGGGTTGCTTGATTCATTACTATTACGATAACGTAATTACCGTCTCCTGTGTGTACGAGGGGAAGTGCTAGCTTGTGATAAGTATATTAAAGTAAAGTAATATTACTGTTCCACGTGTACGCGTATGAGCGATAGTGGCCTAGCAGCACGTGTGGAGAGAAGCGACGAGGAGTAAGTACCGTACGTATATAGCTATCTATTGGAGCGTGAACTGAAGTGTGTGTGTGTGATTTTCTGATTGAATTTAATTATTCATTTTGTTGGCTTGGAATTTATTAATAAATAGAGAAAATTGTCATTTTGTGTTGTAATTGACCATTATTGCATGCTCTATAATCATACATATATAGCAGGACGAACCCAGAAATAAATTTATTGTGTTGGAGGGAAGGATACAGGGATTAACTCTGGGTAACTCGCTGCAGCCAACCAACGAGATTACATATTTCCAGCAAGGTAAGCTTTGGTAATTATTATAAAGCTACATTCATTGATATCTGATCAGTCCACCCCCACACTCGTGTCACGCTCTCGTCGCCTCTAAGACCTTCCTACCAGTGTTATGTAATGCAACTCTCTCCTCTTTACTGTCCATATATCTTCCTTGCCCTCACTGCTTCATCATATATTTTAGTCTGGTTACGTGCATGATCTTCCCTTCCTTAGGCTACACAACGGTTGTCCCCACCCTGTATAGGCTACCTTATCATCTTTTCATCCCCTCCATCACGGTTCTTTCCACCCATTCACTACCCATGGAAGTCTGATTTCCACACCCACTTCTGCCTCACTGTCCTCCCCATACACCCACTGCTACCCTTATCCTTAGAGGAGAACACGAGGGTCGGACAAACTGACAAGGATAAATCAATTTCAGGAGGATAATAGCATGTGTGATTAGCCTGGAGTGGGGCAATAGAGAACGTTGTTTACATAAGAATACAAAGGGTCTGGAAACACTGAAAAAAAGAGGGTGAGGGGATCTAGGAGAGGGGGAGAGTATATTGTTTCACGAGACACACAGTAGACGTGATTAGGCTAGAGCGCCACATGTCTGTCTGTGCCCTCCTCTCTTCCCTCGGTAGCCTACTCAAACAAACCATTCATCCCTGCTGGAGCTACGATTTCGGTGTGGATATTTAACACAAAGGTTCCTCGAAGGGAGAGTCTAACATGTAGGTTCTATAATTATTATCGTAGGTACTGAATTTCCTGACAACATAACAAACATTTCTAACATTACATTACTCCAAGACTTCTTAGAATTTTCTGATAACATAGCCGCTGTCCAAACATTACATTATTCTAAGGTTTCTAAGAATTTCCTGACATAACAAACGCTCTCCTAACATTACTGTACATTACTCTAAGGCTTTTAAAACAATGTTATCCGAGACCAAAGACTGAAATACACAACAGCATCCAACATAAGAATATCGGCTGTCAAATCTTCAAATTATGTACAACAGCCACGTCGCTTTTTATTTTGTTATATGCCCGTCGAAGTTCCCAGAAAAATATAGAAACTTGGTAATGTGTTTCAGTTTGTGTCGTGCATGTCTGTTCCATTGGGTTGCCGTAGTGTGTGTGTGTGTGTATGTGTGTGTGTGTGTTGCTTGTTTAGGGTCGTGTTCTGTGAGTGTGCAGCTGTCTTGTGTACACTCAGGCGCCAGAAGGTCCCTTTATGTGTCCTTACAGTGTGTTGTGGGGGAGTGTTGGTTGTAGTAGTGTTCTTGTCCTGTCCTGTCCTATTCTCATCTCCTTTTTCCTGTCCTATTCTTATCTCCATTTTCCTGTCTTTTCCTATTCTTATCTCCATTATCCTGTCCTGTCTGTCTTTATTTTCCTTGCTCTGTCTCTCTTTTCCTTTCTTGTCTTGCCTGTCCTGCTCCCTTTTTCCTGTCAATTTCGGTACTACCTTTCGTTAAATCCCTTGTCCTCCTGTTTCTTTTTTTTCTCGTTTTCAGTCCTATATCCTATCAACCCTCCCCCCTCTCTTGCGTTGCCTGCATGGACTGACTGCTTGCTCTTTGCTCTTTCTGCTTCCTTCCTGTCGTGAATGTCAATCACCCCTGCTTTTCCCTGATCTACCCAAGCATAGTCTGCCATGCACTCACAAATATCCAATCTTTATAATTATTTACTCTGTCTTGCTCTGGTTTTACAATAATTTTCCATATCTGATTATATTAGTTTCGTGTTTGATTGTCTCCATCTTGCCTTCATTCAGTCAGCACTTCCCTCCTGATCTCCCATTCCCTCTCCCTCTATTAGGCTAGGCTACCTCATGTGCTAGTTTGTCGTCTGTTCTCCCAGCCTAGCCAAGCCTATACTCTTTCCCTTCCATCTTTCTCTGTCTGACGTTCATCATCTACTTGTTCTCCCTTTTTGTCTCTCTGTCAACCTTCCTCCTCCATGCACGAGCATCCACCACCACCTTTCATCTTCATCCTGTTCTTTTCCTTCCCCCTCCACTCATCTCCCTCTTTATCCTTGTTATAAAAGTTGTTGACTCACTTGCACAGATGGTCATTAGGCTACTGTGTGTGTGTGTGTGTGTGTGTGATGTGTGTGAAGGCGTTAGCTATGTCGATAAATGACCATAACCACCTTGAGATAAAAAATCGAACCTGTTTGCTGCCTTGAAATCAGGAGTAATCTAGAAACATTAGCTGGAGAAAATGCCAGGGCTAAATATAATAAAATTAACCTTGAACGATGAGACAGAGCCTGTATATTCCGGTACGGTAGGCTAGGCTAGGCTAGGCTAGTTGGGTGAGGGTGGGGAGCAAAAAGTAACACACACACTACGCAACCATTCATTCATTCATCGCTATATTTTCTCTTTATTTTATATTTTCATTATTTTTTTTCCTCTCTCTCTCTCTTTCTCTCTCTCGGTATATTTTGTCTTTATTTTATATGTTCATTATTTTTTTCTCCTCTCTCTCTCTCTTTCTCTCGGTATATTTTGTCTTTATTTCATATGTTCGTTATTTTTCTTCTCTCTCTCTCTCTCTCTCTCTCTCTCTCTCTCTCTCTCTCTCTCTCTCTCTCTCTCTCTCTCTCTCTCTCTCTCTCTCTTATGTTTGTTATTAGGGATGATAGGTTGCGTGCTGGTGAGGTCAGGTCAAGGTCACAGCGTCCAGAAGGCACGACACACCACCAGTGCTCGTGTTGGTGTTAGTGCAGATGTTAGGTCAGGTTAGGTTAGGTTAGGTTAAGTTTAGTTTGGTTTGGATATCCACGGGTTTAGGTTAGGTTAGGTTTGGTTTGGTTTGGTTAGGTTAGGTTAGGTTTGGTTTGGATATCCACGGGTTACAGTAGGTTAGGTTAAGTTAGGTCAGGTTTGGATATCCACGGGTTACTGTCGGTTAGGTTAGGTTTGGTTAGGTTAGGCTTGGTTTGGTTAGTTTAGGTTAGGTTAGGTTTGAGTATCCACGGGTGTGAGTAGAACACCGGATTTCCCTCACACTCTTATCCTCTTGTTATCGTCTTTGTGTCACTCTCTTCAACTAAGTCTTGCTGCTGCTGGTGTTGGCTTGTTGTGGTGCCATGTTTGGTTGTTTGTTTGTGTTGTGATGTGTGCTTGCTTGCTTGTGTTGTGATGTGTGCTTGCTTGGTGTGCTGAAGACTTAAAAAAAAGGGGGGGGAGAGAAAACCACCACTCACTTAAGTCTGCAGCACACCAAGCAAGCACACATCACAACACAAGCAAACAAGCACACATCACAACACAAGCAAGCAAGCACACATCACAACACAAGCAGGCACACCTTTATCCTCCACCCATCCACCCCAACTCTTCCCTACTCCACCCTGACACAGAGTTGGGTGGACGGATATGGAGCTAAGTGAAATATAATGACGCCGGTGGTGGAAAATTAGAAGTACGGTAATTAGAGTATATGGAACAGTGTGGGGCAGAGGAGGTTGATGTATTGTAGGGAATGGTGGGGGTGGGGGTGGGAGAAACTGCAAGGGTGAGGGGGAAAATAATTATTTTTATTTATATAACTACGGTACACCGCTTGTGTTCACCACCACTGCCACCACCATTATCACCACTACCACCATCATCACCATCATTACCACCACTACCACCATCATTAGCCTACAATCACTACCACTATCAATATCACCATCATCACCACCACTGCCACTCCCACCACCACCACTACTACTACTACTACTACTACTACCACCACTTTCACACACACACACACACATACACAGGGATCACCGGTGTGGTATTATTCTAGTCTTCCTTTCCGCTTTTTATACTTTTCCTATCGAATTTTCGCCCGTAACGCCACCTGGTGAACTTTACACCTTTCCCTTCCCCTTCCCTCCCCCTTTCCTCTCCCTCTCCCCCTTCCTCTCTCTCTCTCCCTCTCCCCCCCTCTCTCTCGTAGCCCTTTAAACTGGGGTACCATATATATTGAAGCAACTCCCTGACGGCCCTTTAACCCAGCCAAGACCCACCTACTGTGCCTTACGTATACCCTTATACCTGTTTACTAATTAACTCACTCACCTGTGCTCTACCATACATTTTCACTCACTTCGCCACTCACCATTCATTCACCCGTATTCATTCATTGTTTCCACTCTCAATGTCCCATTTTGTGTTTCATATGAGACCTGTTTGAAGTGTATGTTTTGTGTCTGTTTTATATGTTTCCAACTGTACATGGAATTAAGGGGTTTACGAGACGAGGCTTTACACACACTCTTTACACTTTACACACTCTTTACACACTCTTTACATTTTACACACATCTTTACACTTTACACACACTCTTTACACACACTCTTTACACACACTCATTACACACATTCCTTACACTTTACACTCTTCACACTCTCTTTACTCTTTTCACACACTCTTTACTCTTTACACACTCTCTTTACACTCTTCCAACACACATCAAACCGTGTTAAAATAATTCAAGTTGATCGGACAGTTGGTGAACATAAATCTCCTTTAACCAATGTCATGTTTGTGGAGTAAATTTCACTTTAGTTACAGATATGAAGGGAGTTGTGTTAAAAATGATGGATGTGAGTTTTAATACAATTGTCCCTCTGTTTTTGCTTGCATGCATGTAGGAGCTGTACAAGGGATGTGTTTATTATCTACATGTGGTGTGTGTTTGTGTTTGTAAAGTGCACGTGTGTGTGTGTGTGTGTGAGTGGGTTTTAGTTTGTAAAGTGCACGTGTGTGTGTGTGTGTGTGTTTGTAAAGTTTACGTGTGTGTGTCTGTGGGTTTTAGTTTGTAAAGTGCACGTATGTATGTGTGTGTGTGTGCGTGTTTGAGTTTGTAAAGTGCACGTGTGTGTGTGTGCGTGTATGTTTGTAGGTTTTATTTTGTGTGTGTGTATGGGTTTGAGTTTGTAAAGTGCATGTGTGTGTGTGTGTGTGTGAGTGCATGCATGTGTAACCTGAGTATAATCAAATTAACTTTCCCAGTTCTTACACTCCATCTCCCATTACAGTCATTATCATAATTATATGCTCGTTTGTTGTTATATCCAGTTGTCACCCCCGCCCATGTCCTGCCCCCAACCCCCCACCCCCCACTCCTATCTACCCTACTCTACCACACACCATCCACCCACCCAACCCCACCCCACTCCCTACTCCTATCCACCCTACTCTATACCTTCTCATGTTCACTTCCTCTACCACACATCATCCACCCACCCACCCACCCACCTCTCCACATCCTCTGCTGCTTCCCCATCCCTTGCCTTCATACACGCCCATCACTTCCCTTGCCCCTCCCATCTACATCCTCTCCATTTTCACCCCTGCTTTCTTTTTCTCTTTTTGTTCCGGTCCCTCCTTTCATCTCCTCCTCTTCTTTCATCTCCTTTCCTCTCCTCTTCTTTCATCTCCTCTCTTCTCCTTTCCTCTCCTCTTCTTTCATCTCCTCTCCTCTCCTCTTCTCTCCTTTCATCTCCTCTCCTCTCCTCTCCTCTCCTCGTACTTTCCACTTTCACCTAATCTGTCTTCATGTAATCCATCCTCTTTCACACAGTCTGTTCCTTACTTCGTTTCCACTTGTTGTTGTCATTGTATAGCCTATAGATGTGGTGGAATGGCAGCTTTGTCTCCTTCCCTTCCTATAAACAACCAAAATGAACTGTGTGTGTGTGTGTGTGTGTGTGTGTGTGTGTGTGTGTGTGTGTAACCTAGTTGAGAGCCCCTTAGAAGAACTTGTATGTATTTTCCATTCATACAACAACCAACTCACGTGAGATGTTTACAGCTAGGCTACACCTTTTTTTTTATCTTTCGTTCGTGGGGTTTGTGTTCATATAATAGGAAAGTTGTAGAGGTCAGTATTGTTCTCTAAATAGCTTGTTGGTTGAGGGTGCATGTAGCATTGTATTATCCCTCATGTTATATAATATTCTATTCTAATTCCTTGTATCCAAAAGGTCATATAAAATCCTATTCTAATATCCTTGTGTCCAAAAGGTTATATAAATCCTATTCTAATTCCTTGTGTCCAAAATGTTACATATACAATCCTATTCTGATATCCTTGTGTCCAAAATGTTATATACCGGTACCGTAATATCCTATTCTAATTCCTTATATTATATCCTTGGACCCCCACAGCATGCCAACAATGTGCGTCGCTTGGCAGAGGAGAGGCGACAACTGGATGGTGGATCAGGGGAGCAGCAACAACAACATCAGGGTCAAGGGGGTCGTCGTTTCTCCAGTAAGTGTGAGATTCCCCAATACGACGTGGTGTATCGCCAGGACGTCACTGCGGGCTCCTTCTTCGCCAGAGACAACGTACACAACTTCATAGCCTGGTGTCGCGACTTGGGCATCTACGAGGTGCTTCTGTTTGAGACTGATGACTTGGTGCTTCGTAAAAATGAGAAGCATGTTATTCTGTCGCTGCTGGAGGTGGCCCGCCGTGGAGCAAGGTGAGTGTGCAGGTTGTATGTGTGTGTGTGTGTGTGTTTGTTTGTGTGTGTGTATGTGTGTGTGTGTGTGTTAGGAATGAACCACACACTCGTCCTTCTTATAGCCTACCACTGGCTGGCTGGCTGGAGATGGAAGAATTGTTTTTGAAGACACACTGAACACTGGCCACCAAGACTCTATATAGATTTCCTTTTACCTCAAGAAACCAAAATGCATGTAAAACAGATGGTAAACAGATACGTAATGTCCGGGTGTGGGTGAGGACTGGACTGGTGTGATGGAGACGGACGTTCAGCCCTTCACCTTCCCCTTCACAACCTCTTATTAACGCAGATTCATTCACAAATAAAAGGATGTAAATTTTCCGCGAAATGAGCGAGACTTCAACAGGGAATTTCCATACCAGGATCCCTTCTCAGTGAGGCCCCCAGGTGTGTGTGTGTGTGTGTATGTTCGCAAGTGTAAAACCAAGTGTACATAGGCTACATACAAGACGAAGAAACATTGCAGAGGTTTTTGTGTATCTGTGTATATCTGTATATTGTATGTAGTCTTCTGTATGTAAGGTGTATACTATAGGTGTGAGTTTGGTGAAGTGTAGATCAGGCATAATGAAGACGATATGTAGTTGTTATGAGATGAAATATAGTTGTTATAGTAGTTGTTATGAAGATGAAAGAGGGTTGTATATGCTAATGAAGATACAGTACAGGTGTGAATTAACTACGGGACAGCTGTGCATCATGGGACAAGTGTGAGAAAGAGACAGCAAGCAGATGTGAGAACGGGACAGTGTATAATGAGACAGAGTTAAAGCATAATCTCAGTACTGAATATATAATGAGACAGACTTTAAGCATAATATCAGTACTGAATATATAATGAGACAGACTTTAAGCATAATCTCAGTACTGAATATATAATGAGAGACTTTAAGCATACTGTCAGTACTGAATATATTTAGGGGTCAGGTCACAGGTGTATGGGAGGCATAGAACAAACAAACAGGTGTAGAAGAAACGTAAAACACCTGTAATCAAGTTATAGAGAGCTTAATTAAAACACCTGTATGTACTCAAGTTATAGGAGGCTTAGTTAGAACACGTTAGTTAGTTAGTTAGTTGGTTAGTTAGTTAGTTAGTTAGTTAGTTGGTTGGTTAGTTAGGTAGTTAGTTGGTTAGTTAGTTAGTTAGTTAGTTAGTTAGTTGGTTAGTTAGTTAGTTAGTTGGTTAGTTGGTTAGTTAGTTAGTTAGTTAGTTAGTTAGTTGGTTAGTTAGTTAGCTAGTTTGTTTGTTAGTTAGTTAGTTAGAACACGTGTATACTCCATCGTGGTCATCATTTATTCACCTCTTGTTGTTGTTGTTGTTGTTGTTTATTATATTATTGAGTGACCGTGTGGGATTGTCAATGGGCTAGTGTGTGTGTGTTTTTATGTATGTGTGTATGTTTATGTATGTGTGTGTCTGCGTATATATGTGTTTTTTTTTTTTTTTTTTTTTTTTTTTTTTTTGGTATAAGATGACGGCCTTGATGTATTATTTACCGGAAATGTGATGATGATGATGATGATGATGATGTAGGCGAATAAATTGGAGGCTACCTACCTATACTGATGATTCCTCCTCACACTCCCACCAAACAAACAAACAAACAAACACAACAAACAAACAAAACAAACACTCCTTCACTAAAGCCTATAGTTATATATGTATGTGTACAGTTTGGAACACTCTGTAACCATCAAATTTTCGGCTAAAAAACACAAATACACACATATATACATACACATACACACATACACAACCCCCCCCCCAACAGTGTATATGAAAAGTCATTCTCATTCTTCCTGATTTTTTTTTTTTTTTTTTTTTACTATAATTCTGTCCCTACTCAATCAATCCCTGTCCTATCCTATTTATCCTTCCATTCTTCCTGACTTTTTTTTTTACTATAATATAGTCCCTACACAATTTTTACATCACTCTTCCAATCTTCCTGACTTTATATTTTTTACCATAATTCTTTTTTACTTTATTTTTTAACTATAGGCTAATTCTGTTCCTACACAATTTCTCCATCACTAATGCATATTTCCTGACTACGTACCTACCTGTACTATGTAATTATATATGTATAACCTAACCTAACCTAACCTAACCAAACCAAACCTAATTTAACCTGACCTAACCAAACCAAACCAAACCAATCCAAACCTAACCAATCCAAACCAAACCTAACCTAACCTAATTTAATCTAATCTAACCTAACCTAACCTAACCTGACCTAACCTATCTTAACTTAACCTAACCTAACCTAACCACGCCCTCTCCCTCCCTCGGCAGGTTCGGGATGGCGGCGCCCTTACTGGTACAGATGGAACACGACATTGACCGTGAGATGGAACAGGAGCGTCTGGCGGAACAGGCGGGGCAGACGGGGGGTGAGGACGAGGACTGGAGTGCCGGCCTAGACCTCAGCCCCCCGGAGCCCCCCAAGATGTTCTATGGACCCCAAGCACAGATCATCACCAACGATCTCAAAAGTCTCGACGAAATGGTGAGTACAACATAAAGATTGGTGTTGTTTTTATGGTTAATAGTTATATATAGGATAAATATTAGTTTTGTTTTTTATGTTAATAGTTATATATAGGATAAATATTAGTGTTGTTTTTTATGTTAATAGTTATATATAGGATAAATAGTGTTGTTTTTAATGTTAATAGTTATATATAGGATAAATAGTGTTGTTTTTGATGTTAATAGTTATATATAGGATAAATATTAGTGTTGTTTTTTATGTTAATAGTTATATATAGGATTAATAGTGTTGTTTTTAATGTTAATAGTTATATACGATGGTGAGTACAACTTAAATATTAGTGTTGTTTTTATGGTTAATAGTTATATATAGGATAAATAGTGTTGTTTTTAATGTTAATAGTTATATACGATGGTGAGTAAAGCATAAATATTAGTGTTGTTTTTTATGTTAATAGTTATATATAGGATAAATAGTGGTATTATTTTTATGTTAATAATTATATATGTTATAAATAGTGGTATTAATTTTAGTGTTAATAATTATATAGACGAAATGGTGAGTACAGCATAAATATTAGTGTTGTTTTTAATGTTAATAGTTATATATGCGATAAATAGTGGTATTAATTTTAGTGTTAATAGCTATATAGACGATAAATAGTGTTGTTGTTGTTGTTGTTGTTGTGATATGAGTTTCACTATGGAAATAAAAATAAGTTGATGTGTTGTAGAGGGAGGAATGTAAGATGGAACTCCCACCAAAAAAAAAATACATATTGATGAATGAATTGTTTTTTGCCTTGAGTTCTCTACTGCATTTTGGCTTCCCTGTTTGTTTGTTTGTTTGTTTGTTTGTTTGTTTGTTTATTCAGAATGCGGCTCGTCCTATTAACTCATGATCCATCCATGTGTGTGTGTGTGTGTGTGTGTGTGTGTCTTATTATTACTGTGAGGAGGTGTTGGTGGTGTATAGATAAGGGTGTTGTTGGTGTATATATGTGTGTGTTTTGTTGGTGTATGTGTGTGTTTATAGGACAGGCTGATGTGTGTGTGTGTGTGTGTGTGTAGGAGTAGTGTATTGTGCTTAGAACTGTACACATGAACAAATAATAGAGAAATATAATGACTCGTGCAGTACTGGTCACACGTGCTCAGTTACGTGCACATTCACACGTACACACACACACACACACACACAGGGAGAGAAGAGAGAGAGGGAGGGCGGGAGGAAAAGAAGGGAGAGAGGGAAAGACGAGAGTGAGGGAGAGAGGGAAAAAAGGAATAGAGGGAGAGAGAGAGGGAAAGAAGGGAGGGAGGGAAGGCGGGAAAGAAAAAATAGAGAGAGGGAGAGAGAGAGGGAAAGAAGGGAGGGAGGGAAAGAGAGTAAGAAGAGAGTGAAATAATAGAGGGAGAGAGAGAGGGAAAGAAGAGAGGGAGGGAGGGAGGACAGGAGGGAAAGAAGTGTTGGGTGGCACCATGGGTGGCACACAGCTGGAGGTAACTAGACTCTTTCCCTCCTCCTTCTCTCTCTCTCTCTCTCTCTCTCTCTCTCTCTCTCTCTCTCTCTCTGACGGTGTTTTGTTGTGTGTTGCTTGTTGTCCCGTTGATGTATGCTGATTGTTAAAATGGTATTGTGTGTGTGTGTGTGTG
>JAWZYT010002165.1:67500-109841 GCA_034508575.1 Petrolisthes manimaculis | reverse complement strand
GCTCATTCTCTCTCTCTCTCTCTCTCTCTCTCTAATTCTATATTTACTGTCTAATTATTATCAGTTTATGTATGCAAATTAAATACAGTCACAATCTATACTAAATATACAACCTGTATGTATCCTGTATATATTTAAATGAGGTCAAGTTATTATTATTTATTAATTATTATTATTATTATTATTAAGTTATAACAATAAGTTTATCTAAGGAGTTTGTATATATGTGTGTATATGTAGTGATATATTTACCAACCGTCCTCTTCTTAGCTGATGCTCAATTTGTAAAGAAGAAAACGAACGTTAATATATTTTGGTTTTTTTGACTTTACGATGTTAAAAAAAAAAAAAAAAAAAAAAAAAATGAAAAAAAAAAAAAAAAAAAAGTTTAAAATATATATATATATATAAAAAACAAGCAACATTAATGTATGTATGTGTGTATAAATAAATGTTGAGCACCTATGGAATACATATAGAGAGAATTTCCAAAAAGGTTTACTAACACACACACACACACACACACACACACATACATACATATACGATAATATTTCAAATACAAAATACACAAAAAATATAATAAGTAAATCACCTGTAGTGGTCTGCGTCCTCTTGTTTCCTCTTGTTTCCTCTTGTTTCTTCTTGTTTCCTCTTGTCGTAGTCCATCCATGCTATAAGGGCATATAAGATAACTAATAATAATAACAAATCATGCCTCACTCTGCCTTAATCTCTCTCTCTCTCTCTCTCTCTCTCTCCCTCTCTCCTGCTCTCTCTCATCTCTCTTCTCTTCTCTCTCTCTCTGCTTAATTTCTCTCTCTCTCTCTCTGCCTCTCTCTCTCTCTGCCTTAATCTCTCTCTCTCTCTCTCTCCTTTCTCCCTCTCTCTCTCTGCCATCATCTCTCTCTCTCTCTCTCTCTCTCTCTCTCTCTCTCTCTCTCTCTCTCTCTCTCTCTCTCTCTTCTCTCTTCTCTAATTCTATATTTACTATCTAATTATTATCAGTTTATGTATGCAAATTAAATACAGTTACAATCTATAATAAATATACAACCTGTATGATCCTGTATATATTTAAGGTTGTAATTATTTGTATTATTATTAATTATTAATTATTATTATTATTATTACGTTATAACTAATAAGTTTATCTAAGGAGTTTGTATATATGTGTGTATATGTAGTGATATATTTACCAACCGTCCCTCTTCTTAGCTGATGCTCAATCTGTAAAGAAGAAAACGAACGTTAATATATTTTGGTTTTTGACTTCATGAGGTTAAAAAAAAAAAAAAAAAAAAAAAAAAAAATATATATATATATAAAAAAAATATATATATAATAAAAACAAGCAACATTAATGTGTCGTGTGTGTGTGTATATATAAATGTTGAGCACCTATGGAATACATAGAGAGAGAATTTCCAAAAAGGTTTACTAACACACACACACACACACACATACATACATATACGATAATATTCAAATACAAAATACACAAAAATATAAATAAGTAAATCACCTGTAGTGGTCTGCGTCCTCTTGTTTCCTCTTGTTTCCTCTTGTTTCCTCTTGTCGTAGTCCATCCATGCTATAAGGGCATATAAGATAATAATAATAACAAATCATGCCTCACTCTGCCTTAATCTCTCTCTCTGCCTCTCTCTCTCTCTCTCTCTCTCTCTCTCTCTCTCTCTCTCTCTCTCTCTCTCTGCCTTAATCTCTTTCTCTCTCTCTCTCTGCCTTAATCTCTCTCTCTCTCTCTCTCTCTCTCTCTCTCTCTCTCTCTCTCTCTCTCTCTAATTCTATATTTACTATCTAATTATTATCAGTTTATGTATGCAAATTAAATACAGTCACAATCTATAATAACTATACAACCTGTATGATCCTGTATATATTTAAGGTTGTAATTATCTGTATTATTATTATTATTATTATTACGTTATAATAATAAGTTTATCTAAGGTGTTTGTATTATATGTGTGTATATGTGGTGATATATTTACCAACCGTCCTCTTCTTAGCTGATGCTCAATTCTGTAAAGAAGAAAACGAACGTTAATATATTTTGGTTTGTAACTTCAAAAAAAAGTAACAAAAAAAAAAAAAAAAAAAAGTTTAAAAAAAATATATATATATATAAAAAAATATATATATATAAAAACAAGCAACATTAATGTATGTATGTGTGTATAAATAAGCACATATGGAATACATATAGAGAGAATTTCCAAAAAAGGTTTACTAACACACACACACACACACACATACATACATATACGATAATATTCAAATACAAAATACACAAAAATATACATAAGTAAATCACCTGTAGTGGTCTGCGTCCTCTTGTTTCCTCTTGTTTCCTCTTGTTTCTTCTTGTTTCCTCTTGTCGTAGTCCATCCATGCTATAAAGGGCATATAAGATAATAATAATAACAAATCATGCCTCACTCTGCCTTAATCTCTCTCTCTCTCTCTCTCTCTCTCTCTCTGCCTCTCTCTCTCTCTCTCTCCTCTCTGCCTTAATCTCTCTCTCTCTCTCTCTCTCTCTCTCTCTCTCTAATTCTATATTTACTATCTAATTATTATCAGTTTATGTATGCAAATTAAATACAGTTACAATCTATACTAAATATACAACCTGTATGATCCTGTATATATTTAAGGTTGTAATTATCTGTATTATTATTGTATTAATTAATTATTATTATTATTATTACGTTATAACAATAAGTTTATCTAAGGAGTTGTATATATGTGTGTATATGTAGTGATATATTTACCCAACCGTCCTCTTCTTAGCTGATGCTCAACTCTGTAAAGAAGAAAACGAACGTTAATATATTTTGGTTTGTAAAAAAAAAAAAAAACAAAAAAAAAATTGTAAAAAAAAAAATTTGTAAAAAAAAAAAAAAAAAAAAGTTAAAAAAAAAAAAATATATATATATATATAAAAATTATAAAAACAAGAAACATTAATGTGTGTGTGTATGTATATATAAATGTTGAGCACCTATGGAATACATAGAGAGAGAATTTCCAAAAAGGTTTACTAACACACACACACACACACACACACACACATACACACATATACGATAATATTCAAATACAAAATACACAAAATATAAATAAGTAAATCACCTGTAGTGGTCTGCGTCCTCTTGTTTCCTCTTGTTTCCTCTTGTCGTAGTCCATCCATGCTATAAGGGCATATAAGATAATAATCATAATAAATCATGCCTCACTCTGCCCTTAATCTCTCTCTCTCTCTCTCTCTCTCTCTCCTCTCTCTCTCTCTCTCTCTCTCCTGCCTTAATCTCTCTCTCTCTCTCTCTCTCTGCCTCTCTCTGCCTTAATCTCTCTCTCTCTCTCTCTCTCTCTCTCTCTCTCTCTCTCTCTCTCTTCTCTCTCTCTCTCTCTCTCTCTCTCTCTGCCTTAATCTCTCTCTCTCTCTCTCTCTCTCTCTCTCTCTCTCTCTAATTCTATATTTACTATCTAATTATTATCAGTTTATGTATGCAAATTAAATACAGTCACAATCTATAATAAATATACAACCTGTATGATCCTGTATATATTTAAGGTTGTAATTATCTGTATTATTATTAATTATTATTATTATTATTATTATTATTATTATTACGTTATAATAATAAGTTTATCTAAGGAGTTTGTATATATGTGTGTATATGTAGTGATATATTTACCAACCGTCCTCTTCTTAGCTGATGCTCAATCTGTAAAGAAGAAAACGAACGTTAATATATTTTGGTTTGTAACTAAAAAAAAAAAAAAAAAAAAAAAAAAAAAAAAAAAAAAAAATTATATATATATATATATATATATATATATATATATATATATATATATATATATATATATATATATGAAAACAAGCAACATTAATGTATGTATGTGTGTATAAATGTTGAACACATATGGAATACATAGAGAATTTCCAAAAAGGTTTACCAACACACACACACACATACGATAATATAAATACATATAAATACATATTATATAAATACATATAAATACATATTATATAAATACATATAAATACATATTATATAAATACATATAAATACATACTATACACCTCACATCAGAATACATAAAAAGTATACATATATAATAATAATACATATATAATAATAAAACATGAATATATATATATAAAAAAACACGAATCATTAGTTAGAAGAAAAAAAAACACGTATATATATATTTAAAAAAAAACATGAAAATATAATGAAAAAAAAAAAACGAATCCTTTTTTAGAAAAAAAAACACGGAATATATATATATAAAAAAAACACTAATTATTAGATAGAAAAAAAACTAATATATAATGAAAAAAAACACGAATCATTATTTAGAAAAAAAACCCACTAATATATAATGAAAAAAAACACGAATCATTATTTAGAAAAAAAAACACGAATATATAATGAAAAAAAAAAAAAACTAATTATTAGTTAGAAAAAAAAAATAATATATATAAAAAAAACACGAATCCTTAGTTAGAAAAAAACGAATATATAATGAAAAAAAAAACACGAATCATTAGTTAGAAAAAAAAACACGAATATATATATATATATATATATATAAAAAACACGAATCATTAGTTAGAAAAAAAAACGAATATATAATGAAAAAAAAACACGAATTATTAGTTAGAAAAAAAAAACACGAATATATATATATAAAAAAAACACAAATCACTAGTTAGAAGAAAAATAACATGAATAGATAATTAAAAAAAAAACACGAATATATAATGAAAAAAACCCACGAATCATTAGTTATAAAAAATAACACGAATATATAATAAAAAAAAACACGAATCATTAGTTAGAAAAAAAAACGAATATATATATAAAAAAAAAACACGAATCATTAGTTAGAAAAAAAACATGAATAGATAATGAAAAAATAACACGAATATATAATTAAAAAAAAAACACGAATCATTTAGCCTCTGGCTAGCACAGTGGTAAAGTCTGTGGCTGCAATTCTGTGGCCCAGCGTTGGATCCTTGCTCGGGACACTGTTAAAAATACCACTGATGCCAGAGGTTACCACCCCTGTGAGCAGGGGGGGGGGGGGGTTGGAGTCAGCTGTCTGAGGTCTTCCTGCTTAGTCAGCCATAGCCGAAGCTGACTCGGGTCTCAGGTGGGTGGAGTGGTCGCTGGGCCACACATTACAGGGAATCAGCCTTGTGTTTCATATATTCGAATCATTAGTTAGAAGAAAAAAAAACCCTAATATATATATAAAAAAAAACACGAATCATTATTTAGAAAAAAAAACATGAATAGATAATGAAAAAAAAAACACTAATATATATAAAAAAAAAACACGAATCATTAGTTAGAAGAAAAAAAACTAATATATATATACATATAAAAAAAACGAAGTAAGCATTTGTTAGAAAAAAAAAAAACACAAACGTACACATAAACACAAATTAAAATTATTATTTTATCTATTATCAATTAATAAAACAAAATAAGGCATATAAATAAATAAATATACAGTGTGTGTGTATGTATGTATGTATCCTGCATGGTTATAAATTACAGGACAAACACACACACACACACACACACACACACACACAAACCATAACAGTTCGAATTACGATGGGTTTCCGTCAAGCCAAGCCGTTATTGACGTCCACACCGTCAACTTTAATGACGTCGGCTGTAATGTGAACCAAGGGTATTCCCCAGGTGGCCGTCAAGCCAAGCCGTTATTGACGTCCACACCGTCAACTTTAATGACGTCGGCTGTAATGTGAACCAAGGATATTTGCACACAGAATTTTTTTTTAAATAATATTAGTTAATTAAATATTGTTATTGTTATTGTTATTGTTGGTTATTGTTATTGTTATTGTTATTATTGTTATTATTGGTTATTGTTATTGTTGGTTATTGTTATTGTTGGTCATTGTTATTATTGGTTATTGTTATTATTAATTGTTATTGTTATTGTTGTTTATTGTTATTATTGGTTATTGTTATTGTTGGTTATTGTTATTGTTATAGGTTAGTGTTATTAATATTATAGTTATATATATAAAACTACACACACACACATCTATATACACACACACACACACATACACACACACACACACACACACACACACACATCTATTCACACACACGCATCTACACACACACACACACACACACACACAGGGGTGATGATGTCTCTCTCTCTCTCTCTCTCTCTCTCTCTCTCTCTCTCTCTCTCTCTCTCTCTCTCTCTCTCTCTTGTACAGGTATCTGAAAATATAAATAATACATTATTTATTTGTCTTGTAAGTGTGTGTGTGTGTGTGTGTGTGTGTGTGTGTGTGTGTGTGTGTGTGTGTGTGTGTGTGTGTGTGTGTGTTACTATTTATTACTATTTATTTATTAATTTCATTATTTATTTAGTTATTTATTCATTTATTTGTCAGTGTAAACAATAGGGAATAATTATTACCTTATTGTTGATTAATTGGATGGTGTGTGTGTGTGTGTGTGTGTGTGTGTGTGTGTGTGTGTGTGTGTGGTAGTGGTGGTAGTAGTGGTGGTAGTAGTAGTGGTGGTGGTAGTAGTAGTAGTGGTGGTAGTAGTAGTAGTAGTAGTGATGGTAGTGGTAGTAGTAGTAGTAGTAGTGGTAGTAGTAGTAGTAGTAGTAGTGGTGGTGATGGTAGTAGTAGTAGTAGTAGTGGTAGTGATGATGGTGGTAGTGATGATGGTGGTAGTGATGATGGTACAGCCATAAGTTAATCATTTCTGCGAACAAACATGTAATTAAAAAAAAAAAAAAAAAAAAAAAAAAAAAAAAAACTTACATTATTAATATCACACAATTTCACAATACAATTAATAACTTCGCAGTCCATAGGTTAATATTTCTTCACAACTTTTTGTTTTTAATTTAATATTATTATTAACATTATATTAACATTATTAACAAATTAATATCAATAATGCCTAAATGATTAATTACAGTAACTAAATGATTAATTACAGTAACTAAATGATTAATTACAGTAACTAAATGATTAATTACAGTAACTAAACGATTAATTACAGTAACTAAACGATTAATTACAGTAACTAAATGATAACAGAATATTATTATTATTATTATTATTATTACAAAATAAATACTAATAAATATAATTATATACTCACCAAATCGTATCCCATCTCCTGGTAGGCCTAGGTGGTGGTAGGCCTAGGTGGTGGTAGGCCTAGGTGGGGGTAGGCCTAGGTGGGGGTAGGCCTAGGTGGGGGTAGGCCTAGGTGGTGGTAGGCCTAGGTGGTGGTAGGCCTAGGTGGTGGTAGGCCTAGGTGGTGGTAGGCCTAGGTGGTGGTAGGCCTAGGTGGTGGTAGGCCTAGGTGGTGGTAGGCCTAGGTGGTGGTAGGCCTAGGTGGTGGTAGGCCTAGGTGGTGGTAGGCCTAGGTGGTGGTAGGCCTAGGTGGTGGTAGGCCTAGGTGGTGGTAGGCCTAGGTGGTGGTAGGCCTAGGTGGTGGTAGGCCTAGGTGGTGGTAGGCCTAGGTGGTGGTAGGCCTAGGTGGTGGTAGGCCTAGGTGGTGGTAGGCCTAGGTGGTGGTAGGCCTAGGTGGGGGTAGGCCTAGGTGGTGGTAGGCCTAGGTGGGGTTAGGCCTAGGTGGTGGTAGGCCTAGGTGGTGGTAGGCTTAGGTGGTGGTAGGCCTAGGTGGTGGTAGGCCTAGGTGGTGGTAGGCCTAGGTGGTGGTAGGCCTAGGTGGTGGTAGGCCTAGGTGGTGGTAGGCCTAGGTGGTGGTAGGCCTAGGTGGTGGTAGGCCTAGGTGGTGGTAGGCCTAGGTGGTGGTAGGCCTAGGTGGTGGTAGGCCTAGGTGGTGGTAGGCCTAGGTGGTGGTAGGCCTATACTCTGGACTCTGGTGGTGATGACGTCAGAATTTAATTAAAATATCTATTTCACAAATAAATTCGAATTAAATAATGCAGTAGTAGTGTGTGTGTGTGTGTATGTGTATGTGTGTGTGTGTTATTGTTTTAAGTAGTGTGTGTGTGTGTGTGTGTGTGTGTGTGTGTTATTGTTTTAAGTAGTGTGTGTGTGTGTGTGTGTGTGTGTTATTGTTTTAAGTAGTGTGTATGTGTGTGTGTTATTGTTTTAAGTAGTGTGTGTGTGTGTGTGTGTGTGTTATTGTTTTAGGTAGTACGTAGCTGTTTCTAGTAAATTAAAAGATGGTAGTTAACGTGTGTGTGTGTGTGTGTGTGTATTATTGTTTTAAGTAGGGGGGGGGGGGGACTGGGGGGTGCAGCAATAAAGGGGACAGGCTTATTTACAATAGTTATTTTTTAAGTTAGAGGAAATATTCGTAAACACTTTTAACACGAATAAACCCAAAATTAAATAAATTAGGCCACAATTAATTCAATAAATATATCACTTCAATAAACCCAAAATTAAATAAATTACGCCACAATTAATTCAATAAATATATCACTAATAAACCCAAAATTAAATAAATTAGACAATAATTAATTCACTAAATATATCACTAATAAACCCAAAATTAAATTAGATTAAGCCAAAATTAATTCAATAAATATATCGCTTCAATAAATAAATAATTTCTACTTAATCCTGATTGAAGTTTGAATACGAATTAACCCAAAATTAAATTAATCCACAATTAATTCAATAAATAAATAATCCAATACTTAATCCTGGTTGAGGTTCTGTTAACACTGATGGTCGGCGGTGAACTGAACTAACAGCCGGCTAGATTACTCCCTCACCGACACACACACACACACACACACACACCGACACACACACACACACACACACACACACACACACACACACCGACACACACACACACACACACACCGACACACACACATACACACACACACACACACCGAGAGAGAGAGTTGGGAGAGGTTGTCGGTGTGTGTAAATTATGAGTTAACATTTCTAGTTCTCCTAACCTTAGTTTTATACCTAGATTAATCATTTTTTTACCCTATATGCAGGGATAGGTGATGCATCTATCCTATAAATTTCATCAACGTATCTCTTATAGATTTTGTGTAAAACGGTAATTACCTGTGATGTGATGAAGGTGAATGTGGGTAAAAGTAAAGTGATGGTGTTTGAGAGAGCAGAAACTGAAGTGATTGACTTTGCTACACCTTACAGAGTGGAAGTACCAACTGGGACGAAGTGTGAGATAACCCTAAGGGGTGAGAGGATGGAGGAAGTGAAGGAGTTTAAGTACCTGGGGACAGTTATGTGTAAACATGGAAGTATGGAAGGAGAAATTAGGGAGAGAGCAGTGAAGGGTAGACAGGTCATAGGATCACTGGGGAGGATAATGAAAGGTAGAAGTGTGAGTATGGAAGTGAAAAGGGGACTACGAAATAGTATAATCTTGCCAACACTGACGTATGCGTCGGAGACCTGGACATGGAGTAGGGCTCATCAGTCAAGAATAGGTGCTGTGGAAATGAGTTATCTGAGAGGTGCATGTGGACTGACAAGGTGGGATGGAGAAAGTAATGAGAGTGTGTATAAGAGATGTGGTATGAGTGAGAAGGCAATTGGTATTGAGTGTGGAGTGGTTGAGAGAGTGAAACGTAATACTTTGAGGTGGTTTGGACATGTAGAGAGAATGCAAGGTGAGGAGTTTGTAAAGAAGGTGTATGGAAGTGAAGTTGAGGGATGTGGTGTGAGAGGCAGACCACCAGTAAGATGGCAGAACAGAGTGGAAGAGTATGTGAAGGAGAGAAACATGAGGGGGAGGGGAGGGTTTCAACAAGGTAGGAGGGAGTGTTGGAACAGGGAAAGATGGAGACACTTCTGCCGTGGCCATCCCCTTGGAGGGAGTTCCCGGAGGAAACGAGGCGTCAGAGCTATAGATAGATAGATAGATAGATATGAGCATTCATTGGTCAATTTTAATTAATATAAAGATTATTTTCTTATATATAACTAAATATCTATTCATATTATGACTATAATACCTTTTTCCTGTGAATGTGCTCGTAGCCTCCTTAAACGAATTTGCCCATTATATACATATATACCAAAGATGACGACCATTGAGAACATTCATATAAGAATTTATATTATATTACATGTTTAATTATATGGACCACAAGTATATCTTCACCCTGAGACATATACGGTCATTATCAAAGAATAGTAAAAAAAACAAATACAAACGTATTTATGAGCTTTTAAATAACAATGTAGAAACATAATATGAATGATAAAAATGTGGTTATATTAATTATAAAGAAGGTGGCCCCGTTAACTGCTAATTTCTTGATAAAAAATTAACAAATCTGGAGGTATGTGGTAATATTTTCACCCTCCCCTTGCACCTCCTATTGGCAAGAGCTGTCTCAAGTTCGGAAATTTCTGCCGAACTTCAGACACTTGAAAATTGAAAAAAAGAAGAAGCAAATTTATCATGGTTAATTTTGTTTGTTATATGTATTGGGTAGGTACTGTAGGCTACCTGGCTGGCTGGCTAACACATGACACTAATACCAATAACATTGTACCATTATTAACACAATTATTCACAAACACACCTAAAAAATGTCCAAAGTTTGGGTGTTTTATGGTACGGTATATGTAATAATAATACTAATACTAATAATAATATTAATAATAATAATAATTTTCATATTAATAATAATAATAATAATAATAATAATAATAATTTTCATATTAATAATAATAATAATAATAATAAAAATTGCACCATTATTGACACATGTAATTTTTTTCCTAAATTCAGGTGTTTTATATATGTTATAATAATAATAATAATAATAATAATAATAATAATAATAATAATAACTTTGATCTAGGTCTTACTTACCTTGTGAAACTTCCAATAGTCTGCTCAGGTTAGGTCCTGGTAGTCTGCTCAGGTTAGGTCCTGGTAGTCTGCAATGGTTAAGATTAGGTTAGATTTGATTGGGTTAGGTTAGATTACATTGGGTTGGGTTGGGTTGGGTTAGGTTAGGATAGGTTAGGTTATTTATGTATGGATAAAACATTAAATTTGCACAATAAAATGGATGTTACAAATGAACTCATCACTTAAATGAAAAAAGTCTTAGAATGGTGTAAATAAATGGGTAATAAAGGTAGAAACACCATACACAATAACTATAATTCTTTCAATATTTACCGATAATAATAATCATAAAAGTAGTTGAAGTAGTAATAATAATAGTAGTTACAATAATAATAAAAATGGTAGTAATAATAATAATGTGAAATGTAATACATTGAGGTGGTTTGGACATGTAGAGAGAATGCAAGGTGAGGAGTTTGTAAATAAGGTGTATGGAAGTGAAGTTGTGGGCTGTGGTGTGAGAGGCAGACCACCAGTAAGATGGCAGAACAGAGTGGAAGAGTATGTAAAGGAGAAAAACATGAGAGGGAGTAGGGAGTAAGGAGAGAGTGTTGGAACAGAGTGGAAGAGTATGTAAAGGAGAGTAACATGAGAGGGAGTAGGGAGTAAGGAGAGAGTGTTGGAACAGAGTGGAAGAGTATGTAAAGGAGAGAAACATGAGAGGGAGTAAGGAGAGAGTGTTGGAACAGAGTGGAAGAGTATGTAAAGGAAAGTAATGTGAGGGGGAGGGGAGGGCTGGACCAAGTAAGGAGGGAGTGTTGGAACAGGGAAGACTGGAGACTTTTCTGCCGTGGCCACACCCTTGGGGTGAGCTCCCGGAGGGAGCGAGGCATCAGAGCTATAGATAGATAGATAGATAGATAGATAGATCATAATGTATTATTACAGAATAACTGGGTTTTCGGCTAGGCTTGAGCAGTATCACCACATTAGGTTAGGTCCTGGAAATTTGCCCAGGTCATTTTATGATAGTTTACACTGGTTATACCCGGTAGTTTGCCCAGATTAGGTCTGGTAGTCTGCCCAGATTAGGTCTGGTAGTCTGCCCAGGTTAGGTCCGGTAGTTTGCCCAGGTTAGGTCCGGTAGTTTGCCCAGGTTAGGTCCCGGTAGTCTGCCCAGGTTAGGTCCCGGTAGTCTGCCCAGGTTAGGTCCCGGTAGTCTGCCCAGGTTAGGTCCCGGTAGTTTGCCCAGGTTAGGTCCCGGTAGTCTGCCCAGGTTAGGTCCCGGTAGTTTGCCCAGGTTAGGTCCCGGTAGTCTGCTGTGGTCTAGGTTAGGTTAGGTCAGGTCAGGTAAGACTAGTTTCCAAATCATGTTTGTAAACGGGGCATATCTCGAAAACGAGGCATTTCCGAGAGAAACACCATAGATGAAAAGTGTCTTAGAATGGTCCAAAATAGTGGGTAATGATACTAATATATACAATATAGTGAACCCAGGTTTTCTGTAAATTTACCCATAATAATTCTTCTTCATAAATACCTTGGTGTAGTCATTGTAATCCTCCTTTTGTAAATCCCTTGATGTAAATCTTCGTATGTAAATCCTTCTTCTATAATCCCACTTCTGAAATAAATAAATTTAACGTTAATTAATATATTTCTTGTTAATTAAATCCTTTATCAATAAAATCCCCTTATATCTCCAATTTGTCCTTATTTATATACCCTTAAAATAACAGTGAACCCTTAAAAATAATAAAACAAAATCATTCTAATATTTATGGTAACATTTTAGCACAGCCATTATTATCCACCCTTATTTAAACCCTTCAAAATTCCCTCATTTCACCAACTTACCCTTATTTATGTCCCTTCACCATTAACTGTATACCCTTAACTAACCCTTAATATAATCTTGAGCCCTTAAAATATCCTTAAATGCCCTTAAAATGCAAATAAATACTAAAATATTCCCCTGCCAGGCTTTGAGCTTCACAGAGGTAAACAAACTGAGGCGTCAGTGTTGCCAGTGATGATCTGAGGCGTCAGTGTTGCCAGTGATGATGATGACTGAGTGTGTGTCACCTTTACAACGGTACTCTCTCACTGTCTATCCTCTCCTCAAACGTACTCCATCCAGCCTCACCTCTTATTGCTTCCACACCTACTGTACATACTTGTTTGTACCTAAAGCTGTTGTTCCTATCCTATTCTGTACTACCTCCAGTCTATTCAAGTCATTCATTATCCATGTCATAGTCTCCAGTCCATACATTAGTCCAGGTACAGCCATACCTTTCCATACACCTTACCACACTTCCTACCTTTCCATACACCTTGTCACACTTCCTACCTTTCCATACACCATACACTACTTCATACTTATTAGCTCTACACCTTGCCACACTTCCTAGTCTTCCTACCCACTGGTTTGCTCTTGATAACCTATCAGTCTTTGTCCTATCACATCCTTTTTCATCCACAATTATTCCTAAGTATCTATATATTGTGTCCTTTCAATCCCATCCTTTCTCATCCACAATTATTCCTAAGTATCTATATATTGTGTCCTTTCAATCCCATTACCACCCAGTCTCCACGTACTACCTATATCCCGGTCATCCCCATCTTATCACTCCCAAACTTGACATTAAAATCATTCCCATACTCTGTAATTACATCAAGTATTCTCTACAGAACCTCACCTAGCTGTCTCTCTCACCTAGCTGTCTGTCTCACCTGTCTCTCTCACCTGTCTCTCTCACCTAGCTGTCTCTCTCACCTGTCTCTCTCACCTGTCTCTCACCTGTCTCTCTCATAATCACCACATCATTTGCATATAACAAAATATTCACTACATACTCCCCTATTACCTACATTTTTCCTCAGTCTTCTACATTTCCTATTACTCTCTTTCCTCTTCTTCCTCACATTCTCATTATCTTTATTCCACCAACTCTTCATCAAACTTCTTTTATTTCTATTCCTTACCCTTCCTATCCTTTTCTCACCCACCTCTGTCACTTTCCTAACCAGGGAATCATTCAGTTCATCCACTCCTCCATCAAATCTATCCTTCTCTCTTATGGTTAGTCATCAAATCTATCCTTCTCTCTTATGGTTAGTCATCAAATCTATCCTTCTCTCTTATGGTTAGTCATCAAATCTATCCTTCTCTCTTATGGTTAGTCATCAAATCTATCCTTCTCTCTTATGGTTAGTCATCAAATCTATCCTTCTCTCTTATGGTTAGTCATCAAATCTATCCTTCTCTCTTATGGTCACTCATCAAATCTATCCTTCTCTCTCTCTCTCTCTCTCTCTCTCTCTCTCCTAAAAAATATATTCAAAAGATTTTCCCATGTGTGTATTTTCCCGTGTGTGTATTTTCACATGTGCGTATTTTCCCATGTGTGTATCTTCCCATGTGTGTATTTTCCTGTGTGTGTATTTTCACGTGTGTGTATTTTCACATGAATAATTATTTCATTTTCCCATGTGTGTATTTTATTTCCATGTGCATATTCTCATGTGCGTATTTTTATGTGCGTATTCTTTTCACATGTGTATTTTCATGTATTTATTTTATTCATGTGTGTATTCTCATGTGCGTATTCTCATGTACGTATTCTCATGTACGTATTCTCATGTACGTATTCTCATGTACGTATTCTCATGTACGTATTCTCATGTACGTATTCTCATGTACGTATGTTCTCTTTCTTGAAATTTAACAAAAGTTCCCCATTTCCATTCACTTTTTCTCCTAAAATTCCTATATGTTCATTCCTATCACCCATGACAATAGTCTCTCTTTGTCTATTTTCCACAATCAACCTATACTTATTTATTATCCTGTATTAGTTTATATTATCCTGTATATATCCTGTATATGTATATTATCTCTGGTCCTGTTTCCTAGCAGACTTTGGAGGAATCCTGGCACTCCAATGTACACAAAAACAACCACCACCTTAACCAACCTGAAAAGACATATAGGAAAATAAAATACATGTCATGGAAATAAAATATATACACTGATGACCTGGGGAATAATATACACATCAATATACGTACATAAGAATACGTACATGAGAATATGTACATGAGAATACGTTCATGAGAATACGTACATGAGAATACGTACATGAGAATACGTACATGAGAATACGTACATGAGAATACGTACATGAGAATACGTACATGAGAATACGTACATGAGAATACGTACATGAGAATACGTACATGAGAATACGCACATGAGAATACGCACATGAATAAAACAAATACATGAAAATACACATGTGAAAAGAATACGCACATAAAAATATGCACATAAAAATACACACATGAGAATATGCACATGGAAATAAAATACACACATGGGAAAATGAAATAATTATCCTTGTGAAAATTATATATGTGGAAATTATGCAGGTGAAAATTATCCATGTGGAAATACACACATGGGAAAATCTTTGGAATATTTATTTTAGTAGAGAGAGAGAGAGAGAGAGAGAGCATGTATGTGTATGAGAGACAGACAGAGAAAGAGAGAGAATGCATGTATGTGTATGAGAGAAATAGAGAGAGAGAGAGAAAATGTGTGTGTGTGCATGTATGTGTATGAGAGAGAGAGAGAGAGAGAGAGAGAGAGAGAGAGAGAGAGAGAGAGAGAGAGAGAGAGAGAGAGAGAGAGAGAGAGAGAGAGAGAGAATGTGTGTATGGGTACAGTACAGTATTACAGTACAGAATTACAGTATGGTAGGCCTATGGTATTTTATATATATGGTATTTTATTATTTATGTACGTATTCTCATGTACGTATTCTCATGTACGTATTCTCATGTACGTAAGTTTAAATAAATACCCATTATTTGTTTCAAAACAGTGTTCTATGCACCCCAAGCCTGTCCCCCCCCCCCCCAAGCCTGTCCCTCTATTCCCCCAACCCCCCAGTCCCCCCCAAGCCTGTCCCCCTATTCCCCCACCCCCCAGTCCCCCCCAAGTCTGTCCCCCTATTCCCCCACCCCCCAGTCCCCCCCAAGCCTGTCCCCCTATTCCCCCACACCCCAGTCCCTCCCAAGCCTGTCCCCTATTCTCCCACCCCCCAGTCCCCCTCAAGCCTGTCCCCCTATTCCCCCACCCCCCAGTCCCTCCCAAGGCTGTCCCCTTATTCTCCCACCCCCCAGTCCCTCCCAAGCCTGTCCCCTACTCCTAATCATAATAACATAGTAAACATTAGCTAATAAATAATTAATTACAATATTAATATATAATAACAGTTATTTATGGTACTATTATGTTATTATTATTATAAACAGATATTAGTAATTATGTTATGTTATTATATAGACTTGTAAATACACATAAACATTAATTATAAAGGAAAATTATAATATAAACAAACCTTGGCTGATACTTCTCTGTTCAAATCCACATTAGCAGTGTTACCATATTGGTTACCAGTGTTACCATACATGTGTGTCACTGTAACTATTAAAAATTATATAGTCTAGAAAAAAAGCATGTGAATAAAAAAAAAATCATTCATTCATTCTTTCATTTATATATATATATATATATTTTTTTTTTTTAGGTGAGGTTTTGGGTTCAACCTCAACCTCAAACCTCAAATCAACCTCAAACCTCAAATCAACCTCAACCTCAAACCTCAAATCAACCTCAAACCTCAAATCAACCTCAAACCTCAAATCAACCTCAAACCTCATATCAACCTCAAACCTCATATCAACCTCAAACCTCAAATCAATTTATCCATTTAATAAGATGAAAAATTTCACTTTATATAATATATTTTTTACTAAAAATTGTAAAATATGACAAAAGTGTCTTAAATGTTTCATTTATTACTCGTCTATTTATCTATCTATTGACAATTTGTTGATGGCATCTAATAGATAATTTTATTGTCTATCTTTTCGTATATACATGTATCTGTTTATCTTTTTCCTAAGATTCGAAATTTTACTTTATATAAGATATTTTTTACTAAAAATAGAAAAATATGACAAAAGTGTCTTAATTTTTCTTGTTTATTACTCCTCTATTTGTCTATTTATCAACAATTTGTTGATGGCATCTAATAGATAATTTTATTGTCTATCGCTTGGTTTATACATGTATCTATTTATCTTATTCCTAAGATGAGAAATTTCACTTTATATATTATATTTTTTACAAAAAAATGTAAAATATGATAAAAGTGTCCCACTTTTTTCGTTAATTACTCGTCTATTTATCTATCTATCAACAATTTGTTGATGGCATCTAATAGATAATTTTATCGTCTATCTCTCGGTATATACATGTATCAATTTATCTATTTCCTTATTTCCTAAGATTCGACATTTTACTTTATATAATATATTTTTGACTAAAAATAGTAAAATATGACAAAAGTGTCTTATTTTCTTGTTTATTACTAATCTATTTATCTATCTTTCGACAATTTTTTGATGGCATCTAATAGATAATTTTATCGTCTATCTTTTGGTATATACATGTATCTATTTATCTATTTCCTAAAATGAGATATTTCACTTTATATAATATATTTTTTACTAAAAATAGAAAAATATGACAAAAGTGTCTTAATTTTCTTGTTTATTACCATCTATTTGTTTATCTATCAACAATTTGTTGATGGCATCAAATAGATAATTTATAATGATTTTTTTTTAAAAAACGCTGGTGAGGCATATAACAGCATACCTCGAGGAAAAGCACATCCTAAACATAAACCAACATGGTTTCAGATCCAGACGATCGTGCTTAACGCAGCTACTGGCACATCACGAGCACATGCTGAGTGCACTGGAAACCAATACTGACATGGATGTGATATATCTAGACTTCTCAAAGGCTTTTGATAAAGTTGACCATGGGATGCTCTTCCATAAACTGCGGAAAAGTGGTATAACTGGCAGACTAGGCATGTGGCTATATAGCTTCCTAACAAACAGAACTCAGTTTGTGGCCGCAGACGGTGCCGAGTCGACGCCAACACTAGTCACCAGCGGGGTCCCCCAAGGGACGGTGCTCGGCCCGCTTCTCTTTATCTTATACATTGCCGATATTGACAACAATGTACAATACTCTCACGTCACCTCCTTTGCGGACGACACCCGCAACATTGACCGAGAGTTACTCCAAAACGACCTCCATGCACTTTATGAATGGGATGAATGAAATAACATGCTCTTCAACAACTGCAAATTTGAAAATATTATACTGTATGTATATAAGATCCTCTCTGGAAAAATAGCCAACAGTACCCATGTCAGATTTTACATGCATCGTCGTCTTGGTCGACGCTGTGTCTCGAGAACAGCAAATTCACGGGCAACCACCAGAATAAAGAACTTGATATTCAACACGTTCTCATCAAAAGCTGCAAGATTATATAATGCTCTTCCAATACACTTGAGGAACATGAAGGAACAGAGCCTAGAAGCATTCAAGAAGCAGCTGGATATATTTCTAAAAAAGATACCCGACCAGCCCAGATTGCCTCAATATCACATCCGGGCAGCGACTAACTCCATCGTCGACCAACTAGCGGTGCAACGGGCCGACGAGCGTTAGTGGTGGCGCACCAGCGTGGCCACGGACGACAAGTGTCGTCTGCAACCTACTACTACAGGAACTACAGGTGTGTACGTGTGAGTGTACGTGTGAGTGTGTGTGTACGTGTGTGTGTGTGTGTGTGTGTATGTGTGTGTGTGTATGTGTGTGTGTGTATGTGTGTGTGTACATGTGTGTGTGTGTGTGTGTGTATATGTGTGTGTACGTGTGTGTGTGTACATGTGTGTGTACGCGTGTATGTGTGTGTACGTGTGTGTGTGTGTGTATGTGTGTGTGTATGTGTGTGTGTACATGTGTGTGTACGTGTGTGTGTACGTGTGTGTATATGTGTGTGTACGTGTGTGTGTGTACGTGTGTGTGTACGTGTGTGTGAGTGTGTGTATGTGTGTACGTGTGGGTGTGTGTACGTGTGTGTGTGTGTGTGTGTGTGAGTGTGTGTGTGTGTGTGTGTGTACGTGTGTGTGAGTGTGTGTATGTGTGTACGCGTGAGTGTGTGTGTGTGTGTGTGTATGTGTGTCGAGACCTCATACAGAGAGGACGTGTTCGTGGAGCTCCTCGGATATTAGTACGGCCTGCCATGGCCGGCACCAATCTAGCCGGAGCCACTAATACTGGTCATTGTGGACAATGTTTAGAAGTGAATGACAGTAGCAAGTCAAATGTGGTTAAGTGTATAAAGTGCAAAGGAGGTTTTCACTCTTCGTGTGTATATATGGGTGGAATAAAAGGCACAAATTTGCCTAGGGTAAACTGGGTGTGTAACGACTGTGCTGAAATATTTTGTGAGACGCCCACTAAGAACAGTGATAAGATTGACGAACTAAAAGCTGAAATGAAAGAATTAAAGGAAATGGTGATGAAAGGCTTTGCTGAAATGCGAGGCGAGGTGAAAAGTGTTGTGAAAAAATCAAGTGATGAAGTGGGTGTTGTGGTGGAGGAGGCCGTGAGGGAGAGAGTAACGTCGGCAGTGACAAGTGAACGTGACAAGATGGTTACGGAGGTGAAGGCAGAACTTCGTTCGTTACCCGCCAAAATTGCTGATACCAAGGATATAAAACTGAAGAAGCAGTACTCAGAAATAGTAAGTAACAAACCAAACACTATCTTGGCCGTAATCATAAAACCTAAACACGATTCTTGTGCACTAGACACTGAAGAAATTACATCAGTTCTCAAAAATATCCCAGTTATATCGATGAAAACAAACAAAGAAAATCTGACTAAATTGATTTTTCCCACCGAAACAGCAAGGAACAAAGCTTTAGAAGCTCTAGAAGGATCAAACACCTTAACGAACACACATGACATACAAATTTAAAAGAGGTTGAAGCCAAAAATAACAATTCCGTACATACCAAATATAATTGAAGATTCGGAAATTGTACAGTCAATATTGGAGAAGAATCCTTACATTACAGAACTAATAGACCAAGAAAACGAAGTGAAGCTTTTGTTCACGAAACCAGGTTCACAAAATAATGACACTAAAACCGCTGTACTAGCTATTTCTCCCCAAATAAGGACTGCCATTAAAAAAGACGATGATCGGGTATACCTGCACTTTGTTAGGTGTAAGGTATATGATCATTACTGGGTACTCAGGTGTAGCAAATGTATGGGATACGGTCACAAAAATTGTTACACAGACAAACCCGTTTGTGGACACTGTGCCGGTAATCACTTGTCTAAAGATTGTATGAATGAACACCAACAAAAATGTCACCACTGTACTATGAATGGAAGAGAAAACACCAACCACGCTGCCTTCAATACCAACTGCCCATCTTTCATCATAGCCAAAAACAATGTGATTCGGCGGACAATGCAATATGCATCAGAAAAAAAACTACCTCTGAACGAAGACCACAATAAGAAGATTACAAAATGCAATAAACAAGTGAATAAAGAAAACGACCCCAAACTAGAGCTGCTTACAATGATATGCTGCAACATAGAAGGATTACTTCCTTATAAAAAGAAATATAAAACAAACATGCTAGGAGAAATATCACAGACTTATAATACTATATTAATCTGCATAACTGAATCCCATCTGAGGAAAGACATACGAGATGTGGAAGTGATGATAGGGGGGTACCAAATACATAGAGCAGACAGACAAGAAGGGAGAAAAGAATGTTCGAGAAAATATTATACCATACACCGAATTCATAGCATCGGAGTCTAATAGCGAGGTTGAATATATAATATTATACATACACAAATGGAGAACAGTGGTAGTAACCATTTATCATCCACCAGATTGTCTGACTGAGAACTTTGTGAGTGTGTTAGAAAAAAATAAGTGTACAAGTGAAAATGATGGGAAATCCAGAGCCCTCTGTTATCATCAACGGAGATTTCAACCTGCCCAATGCTAACTGGCACGAGCTAAGTATATACTGGGGCTCACTAGTGGACAGACTACAAGCTAATGCCTTGTTTAATAGGGTGGACTGCCCAATGCTAACTGGCACGAGCTAAGTATATACTGGGGCTCACTAGCGGACAGACTACAAGCTAATGCCTTGTTTAATATGGTTGAAGACCTTATGATGAGACAAATTGTTGACTTGCCAACCCACAGCTTTAATACCTTGGATCTGTTCTTCACCAATAATGAAGATATTATCATTAGTGGTGTGTGGACGGAGGACACAACCATGTCAGATCACAAGCTCCTAATTATAGAAACCACCTTAGAATACAGGCCCATGATGGAAATTAATGGTAGCGGGTGTTCGTCCTTCTCAACTATGATTTTTTTCAGTGATAATATGGACTGGACAAGCATGAACAATGCAATCAATATTGTCAACTGGAACCAAGAGCTAAAAGACATGACTACAATAGAAATGTATGACTTTATTATAGAAAAACTCCTCTTCATTTGCTCAAAGTTTGTACCAGAAAGAAAAGTACATAGAAGAATAAATAATATACCCAGGGATAGGAAAATGCTGATGAGGAAAAGAACTAAATTGGCTGAGAAAATTCTACATAGAGAGGACAACAGAATCAAAGAACAATTGAGGAACATAGAAGAAAAGCTGGCCAAATCACATGAAGTGGAAAGGATTAAAGAAGAAGAAAAAGCAGTAGAAGCTATATCCCACAACCCTAAATACTTTTATCACTATACAAAAATGAAGTCAAAGGTAAGGAGCAAAATAGGACTTTTAAAACACAATGGTACACTAGTCAGTGACCCACAACAAATGACAGAAGCCTTCAATATGCAATATGTATCTGCATTTTGTGTACGACAAAATAACCAAATAAACGAAGAACTTGACCCGGTGATAACAAGAACTTCAGACGTAGAGTCTAGAGATATTGACTTGAGTGAAATAGATATAGAACTATCAATATCCAGCATTAGACCTCAAGCCTCATTAGGACCAGATGGTGTCCCTGCTATATTACTGAAACAATGTATGAAAACACTATCCACACCTATCTACATCCTCTGGAGAGTATCCCTTCACACACGAGTAATTCCACCAATACTAAAAGAGGGATTTATTACGCCAATTTATAAAGGTGGCCACAGAACAGAGCCCAAAAATTACCCACCAGTGACATTAACATCACACGTAATAAAAGTGTTTGAAAAAATGGTTGTGAGCAAGCTAAATGAATACCTCGATATGCACACACTTCACAATGCCAAGCAACATGGATTCAGACATGGTAGATCGTGTCTATCACAACTACTGCAACACCGTATGGACATGTTACATTCACTTGAGAACGATGCCACAGTCGATGTTATTTATCTAGACTTTTCAAAAGCTTTCGACAAAGACGACCACCAAATACTGATACAGAAACTGTTACATATTGGAATCAGAGGAAAACTGCTCAAGTGGATAAAGTGCTTTTTAGAGAACAGAAATCAAGCAGTTGTTGTAGAAGGAGTGTTGAGTGGAGTGGCACAAGGGTCAGTCATTGGCCCTTTGCTATTCTTAATATTCATGAGAGATATAGACACAAATATTTCCCATTGCACTGCATCTTTTTTTGTAGATGACACTAGACTTTTGAGTACAGTGAGGAACAACGAAGACCTTAGAATGACACAAATGGATTTAAATAAAATATACCAGTGGGCAGCCAATAACAACATGAGTTTTAACAGCTCCAAATTGGAGTTGATGAGATACAGTCATCCCAATATTGATATCCCCAACAATTATTATAGAACACCAGAAGGACAAATAATTGAACAATACAGACACGTCAAGGATCTAGGAGTAACATTAAGTGATGATGGCAACTTTCAACAACAAATAGACAACAGAAGTTACAAAGGCGAGACAGACAATGGGATGGATACTAAGAACCTTTACAACAAGAGAGCCCACTGTACTGTACTGTACTTCTAACACTATATAAAGCACTTATACTTACTCTCTTAGAGTACTGCTGTGTTCTCTGGAATCCAAGTACAGTAGGACAAATTAGAAAAGTAGAAGCAATGCAACGAACATTTACAACAAGGATGGCGGGTATGCAGGATAATAACTACTGGGAACGACTAGCTGTCCTCAAATTATACTCACTGGAAAGAACACGAGAACAATACATAATTATATACATTTGGAAAATTATTAATGGACTTCTCCCTAATCTGGAAAATGAAGGCTCAATCTGAACAGCCAACCATGGAAAAAGAGACCTAATGTACACCATATAACGAGATGGACAACACTACATGGAAGAAGAGGCCTAATGTACACCATACCACCGATATTGACGACATGGATAACACTACATGGAAGAAGAGGCCTAATGTACACCATATAACGAGATGGACAACACTACATGGAAGAAGAGACCTAATGTACACCATACCACTGATATTGACAACATGGACAACACTACATGGAAGAAGAGACCTAATGTACACCATACCACTGATATTGACGACATGGACAACACTACATGGAAGAAGAGGCCTAATGTACACCATAAAACTGATATTGACGAGATGGACAACACTACATGGAAGAAGAGGCCTAATGTACACCATACCAGTGATATTGACGACATGGACAACACTACATGGAAGAAGAGACCTAATGTACACCATACCACCGATATTGACGACATGGACAACACTACATGGAAGAAGAGACCTAATGTACACCATACCACTGATATTGACGACATGGACAACACTACAAACACTAAGAGAAAACTCCATAGCAGTGCAGGGTCCCCGGCTGTTCAACTGTATCCCACGAGAGCTACCATCATACTCTGGATCTTTAGAAAGATTCAAAACCCGACTAGACGAGGTGGTGGACAAACCCTCACTGCCCCATTATTACCAGGCCACTGAAGGGAACAGCCTGCTACATCAAGTTACACCGACCAACTAAAGGTGGACAAACCATCACTGCCCCATTATTACCAGACCACTGAAGGGAACAGCCTGCTACATCAAGTTACACCGACCAACTAAAGGTGGCACACCAGCCACTGCCCCATTATTACCAGACCACTGAAGGGAACAGCCTGCTACATCAAGTTACACCGACCAACTAAAGGTGGCACACCAGCCACTGCCCCATTATTACCAGACCACTGAAGGGAACAGCCTGCTACATCAAGTTACACCGACCAACTAAAGGTGGCACACCAGCGTGACCTAGGCCGTCACCCCTAAACAACATCACAGGAAATCACAGGTGTGTGTGTGTGTGTGTGTGTGTACGAAAGAGAAATGAAAACTAACAAAATGCATCATTTCTGAAAATCATTGGATACAAAAACATTAAAATATAGGCATTTCTATCTATACTCTCTCTCTCTCTCTCTCTCTCTCTCTCTCTCTCTCTCTCTCTCTCTCTCTCTCTCTCTCTCTCTCTTTATGTATGTATGTATCTATCTATCACAAACTATCTATCTATCCATCCATCATTCTATATATACTCTCTCTCACACACACACTCACTCACTCTCTCTCTTTATGTATGTATGTATCTATCACAAACTATCTATCTATCAACTGTCTGTGAACCTGAAATATTAATTAAACAATGTTAGTTCATCAATCAAAGAAGTAGACACAGTAATAATAATAATAATAATAATAATAATAACAATAATAATAATAATAATAATAATGATGATAATTATGCTAATAATAATAATGATGATAATAATAATAATAATGAGAGGTGCTGCATTACAGTTTATGGTATTTATTGAGAGAATTACCATTTTGCAGCAGTGTTGACAGATCCGAGTATTTTGCCCCAGTCATTCATTGTACATTATCACGATTATTTCACGGTAGTCTGCCCAGGTTAAGACCCGGTAGTCTGCCCAGGTTAAGACCCGGTAGTTTGTCCAGGTTAAGTCCCGGTAGTCTGCCCAGGTTAAGACCTGGTAGTTTGCCTATGTTAAGTCCCGGTAGTCTGCCCGGGTTAAGACCCGGTAGTTTGTCCAGGTTAAGACCTGGTAGTCTGCCTAGGTTAAGTCCTGGTAGTCTGCCCGGGTTAAGACCCGGTAGTTTGTCCAGGTTAAGTCCTGGTAGTCTGCCCGGGTTAAGACCTGGTAGTTTGTCCAGGTTAAGTCCTGGTAGTCTGCTGTGGTCTAGTCTAGTCTAGGTAATAGTCAAACCAGCACTATTTGATACTCTGGGTGATGGCCAGAGGTGTCTGTACTACTACCCCGGGCATCAGTCACCAGGCCTATAAACTTATAATCCACCTCTTTACCTTAATTACCCTCTTGTCTGTCTCTCTATCTGTCTGTCTCTCAATATACTTTAGTTTTTTTCATGCTATGACTTTGTTTCCTATAAAATATCCATTTACTCTCTATATAATATCCTTTGCTTGGCTGTACAAAGTAGGACAGAGGGAGTGTGATGAATATTTCATGGTGATGGTATAGCAAGGAATGAATTACTTGACCTGACCAACAGTAGGTAGGTGTGACCTGAGTGTGTCATGTACAGTCAAGGACACTGAGACAGCAACACAACACTACACATATGTGTTGCCAAGTATACTGTAAGATATACAAAGTAGTTGTTCCATCTTCAAATCCAAAGTTATTTATAAAACCAAGCAGTAGCCTAAAACAACTAATTATTTCATAGTGATGAAGGCAAGCAATGATAGTATGAGTGAGTGAGAGAGATTATACATACATACATACTGTTACATATATACACATAAACAACTAATTATTTCATAGTGATGAAGGCAATCAATGACAGACCCAAAATAAATAAATAAAATTACCTGTGGATGAAGGAGTGTGCATTGATGTACAATTGATGTTGCAACACCTCTTGGTTCACACCTGTTGCAACACCTCATTAATCAATCCTACCTGGAAATGTAAATAATGTAATAATCATCATAATAATAAAATATGTAACACAACAATATTTATATTTAACTACCAGTACTCTATGTTAAATATGGAAACAATTACTGTTATTATTGTTATTGTGTATATTTTTTGAGTAAATATGGAAAGAATTACCATTATTGCGTACATTTTTTTCAGTAAATATTGAAGGAATTACAGTTATTGTGTATGGTTGTTGTTTTTGGTTAAATTTAAATGGGGCATTTTGAAATTAGCCTGACCTTACCTAACCTAACCTAACCTAAACCAAGGCAGACTACCAGGACCTAACCTGGACAAACGACCGGGAAATAACCGTGGTAAAGTACGGGAAATGACCAGGGCAAAATACTGGGACCTAGCCAGATCTGGCAACACTGCTATAACACGGTAATTTTTTCAATAAATACAGTATTTTGCCCCGGCCATTTCCTGTACTTTACCACGGTTATTTCACGGTAGTTTGCCCAGGTTAGGTTAGGTCCGGTAGTCTGCTGTGGTCTAGGTTAGGTAAGGTCAGGTAAGGTAGATAAGGTAGATAAGGTTAGGTAAGGTAAGGTAAGGTAAGGTAAGGTAAGGTTAGGTTAGGTTAGGTAAGGTAGATAAGGTAAGGTTAGGTAAGGTAGATAAGGTTAGGTTAGGTTAGGTAAGGTAAGGTAAGGCGGGGCGAGGTAAGGCAAGGTTAGGTAAGGTAAGGTTAGGTAAGGTAAGGTAAGGTTAGGTAAGGTTAGGTAAGGTAGATAAGGTTAGGTAAGGTAAGGTAAGGTAAGGCGGGGCGGGGCGGGGCGGGGCGAGGTAAGGTTAGGTAAGGTTAGGTCAGGTCAGGTAAGGTTAGGTAAGGTCAGGTCAGGTCAGGTAAGGTTAGGTCAGGTTAGGTTAATTTCAAAATGCTTCCTTTGAATGTCTTTGAAATTTGTGGATGAAATGCCATAGAATAAAATAGTTTTATAATGTTCTAAATAAGTGGGTAATGAAGGTAGAAAAAACCGTACATGATAAATGGTAATTCATTCAATATTTACCAAAACACCATAATGAAAAATGTTTTAGAATGGTCTAAATAAATAGTAATTATTAATAAATACTGTATAATATCTATATAAGTGGGTAATTATATTAAAATATACAATATAGTGAATGAAATAATTCTGTAAATTTATTATAAACATTTTAACTTGACTAAATTAATAAATAAATTAATTAAATATTTAATTAAATAGGACTTTTCCCATCTTATTTATCCATTTATCACTATTTATTTATATCACAGGGATAATTTATTTACTTAACACCTTGAAATAAATAATGGTACTAAAATAATGGTAGTAATAATCAAATAATTATCTGTTATTGCCTTATATCATCATTTATCGTCTTATTTATCCATTTATCCTAATTTATTTACTTATCAACATCTTGAAATAAATAATAGTTAAAATAAAGGTAGTAATAATTAAATAATTATCTTATCGTCTTATTTATCCATTTATCATTATTAATCTACATCACAGGGATCCTTTATTTACTTATCAACACCTTGGAATAACCAAGTAATAAATAATTAATTAAATAAAGACAACATTTACCCGTAACAAAATCATTATCTATTTTTTCCATTCACCGGTTCGTCTTATTTCGTCATTTATCGACTTATTTATCCATTTATTACCCTCTATCTACATCATTGGGATCATTTATTTACTTATCAACACTTCAGAATGGTCAGGGAATAAATAATTAATTAAATAAAGTTAATATTTACCAGTGATAAATTTTTCCATTCGCAGGTTCACCATTTATAATGATAATGATAATGATTTATTCTTTATAGTCAGCTCTAAATATATCTCAGCGGACTGTACAAAACTACGTAAAATTAAAACTAAATACCTGTATGTAGTAAGACGAATGTATATAAAAAGCTGCTTTTGACTACAAGAAATATTCCTTAAAGAGATGAGTTTTCAATTTGATTTTAAAGACGACAATTTATCAATAGTGCGGATAGTGATCGGGAGGCCATTCCAAAGGGTGGGTGCAGCGACAGCGAAAGCGCGGGAACCTTAGAAGTCGCACCCGTCGTACTCCATCGGCTTAAGTCGGAGTCCTCCTTCGAATGTGGCCTGACGGGTGGCCTTCTTTGGAACCCACTCGGTTAACAGTTCAGAGAGGAAGAGAGGAGCTTGGCCGTGAAAGCATTTGAACGTCAAAACTAAAATCTTGACTTTTGTGCGTTGATAGATAGGGAGCCAGTGAAGTTGATATAGGATAGGTGTGATGTGCTCATACATTTTTGTGCGAGTGACCAAACGAGCTACAGAGTTTTGAAGGAGTTGAAGACGATCTAGAGTGCAGTTTTTAGGCTTTAGATTATAGAACAGGCTGTTACAGAAATCAAGGCAAGAAGTGATCAAAGCGTGTACGAGTGTTTCTGTGCTACTAGTATCCAAAAACTTTCTAATTCTACCAATACGAAATAAAGAGTAAGAAACGGATTTACAAATATTTGACACGTGATTGACCAGAGATAAAACTTCATCGAACTGAATACCTAGATTCCGGACAGAATCTCGAACACCAACAACTGAATCACCAATAGTCAAACCTTCAATACAAACGAACTTTTCTTTCCTTGGAAACTTCGAATGAAAATGCAATACTTCTGTCTGTTTATCGTTCAAAGCAAGTCTATTGTCATACATTATTTCGTCATTTATCGTCTTATTTATCCATTTATCGTCACTTATCTACATCATAGGGGTCATTTATTTACTTATCAACACTTTGGAATTGTCAAGGAATAAATAATTAATTAAATAAAGTTAATAAAGTTAAATAAAATTAATATTTACCCTTTAGTCTGGAAGCCATGATCAGCTCTGTCTGCTGGGCCTGGCTATGTTGATCTCTCAAAGGTGTTACCAGCTCAGATTTTTGCTGATCTCTCATCAGTGTTACCAGCTCAGGTTTAGTAAGTTCAATTCTGTAACTTTGCAACGGCTTCTCTTTTTGTTTATTTATTGTTATTTATTTATTTGTTATATATTTATTTGTTATTTTTGGTATTTATTTTGTTTTTTTTGCTACGGTACCTGCTGAGGTTTTTTTTTCTCTTTTTTTCCACACTTCTACTACTAATATATCTTTTAGTTTTTTCTATATTTTCATATAATAATAATTGTCCACATAATTCTAATGTATTAATTCTTATATTCTGTAAATTTGGAAAATAGAGTAAACAATATTTTAAGTGTTCCTTTTCTGCTGCACACACACACACATACACACACATCCTTCACATTTTTCTGATTCTCCTATAAATCACTTTCTATCACTTAATTAAATTTAGGGTGTTGATTCTTAATAATCGGTTTATTAAATAATTGCAGCTGGGAAGCTGAAAATGTATATATTACACTAAAACAATAATGATAAAAATGCAAATGAATATAAATAATAATAAAAAAAAATATATGGGAAAAAGCAAACATATACGTAGATAAACGTGTGTGTGTGTGTGTGTTCTCTCTATATCTGTGTTCATGTTTTTGTGTGTCCTTTATGTGTGTCTGTGTGTGCTTTCTGACTGTGTGTGTGTGTGTGTGTATGTATTCTGATTCTGTGTGTGTGTGTGTCTGTGTGTGTGTGTGTGTTTGTCATGGGTGTAGGAGAGTGTGGGGATGGAGGGATGGAAGAGTGTGTTGTGGGAAGGAATATCGGATGGATGTGTGATATGGACTGGTATGAATAAAAGGAGTAAAGGGAGAGGAAAGGAAGGGTGTGGAAGGGAATGTATGGACATGGAAGGAAGGTAATAAGGATAGTAGATAAAAGGAATAAAGGGAGAGGAAAGGAAGGGTGTGGAAGGGAATGTATGGACATGGAAGGAAGGTAATAAGGATAGTAGATAAAAGGAATAAAGGGAGAGGAAAGGAAGGGTGTGGAAGGGAATGTATGGACATGGAAGGAAGGTAATAAGGATAGTAGATAAAAGGAGTAAAGGGAGAGGAAAGGAAGGGTGTGGAAGGGAATGTATGGACATGGAAGGAAGGTAATAAGGATAGTAGATAAAAGGAATAAAGGGAGAGGAAAGGAAGGGTGTGGAAGGGAATGTATGGACATGGAAGGAAGGTAATAAGAATAGTATATAAAAGGAATAAAGGGAGAGGAAAGGAAGGGAGAGGAAAGGAAGGGTGTGGAAGGGAATGTATGGACATGGAAGGAAGGTAATAAGGATAGTATATAAAAGGAGTAAAGGGAGAGGAAAGGAAGGGAGAGGAAAGGAAGGGTGTGGAAGGGAATGTATGGACATGGAAGGAAGGTAATAAGAATAGTATATAAAAGGAATAAAGGGAGAGGAAAGGAAGGGAGAGGAAAGGAAGGGTGTGGAAGGGAATGTATGGACATGGAAGGAAGGTAATAAGGATAGTATAGGTGATGAACAAGATTGGTATAGTGAAGTATGTATAGGTCTGTGTGTATGTATCAGTAAACGTGCAGACCAACGTGACAAACCTGCTACTTGTTTCAAGCCAGGGTGAGTAGGTATGAATTTTATGTCCATTGTTGAATTGTTGAATGAATAAAGTTAAAACAAAACTTTCCATATAGAAACTTTATACATTAAAATGTAACTGATATAGAGGCGAAGGGAATAAGTTATCAGTGAAGAAATGAACGATAAGGTTCTGTTATCACCAAAAGATTACACTCGTCTGTCGTCTAGCAGTCTCTCTTGCTGTTCAGTTGTGATTCAGATGAAATAACGTTATAACCGGTACGTAGTCTTTACGACAGTTACAACTGCACTGAACACGAGAACAATAGTGTGAGTTTAGTGTTATACCCATTCTTGATGTTTGAGGTACGACCTTGAGGCAAACATTAAATATCAAGATGGTAAATGTGCGATTATCTTCAGGAGTAATCAGGAAATGTTTGAGGTAAAAAGGGAACTTCTGATGCTGAAGCTGAGGAAATTCAGTCAAGCAGACTTGGCAACACTGAATCTCAGTGGTTAAATTGGGCGTGGCATGTGTCTCCATGCAGTAAAAATATGGCTATGTTTTGTGTTCTGTGTCGTAATTTCTCATAATTGATCGTTATATTGTGGGATGTGGTTTTGTTACCATGTAGATAGAGCCTATAACTACAACTCATACAGGAACTAATTACCAGTATTTATAGTACACGCTCTACAAGGCTGGGTATGGTGGCCAACAAAACATCAGTGAGATAGAAGTGTATCAAAGAACTGTTGAGCCACCCACCCATTACCAGTATTTATAGTACACGCTCTACAAGGCTGGGTATGGTGGCCAACAAAACATCAGTGAGATAGAAGTGTATCAAAGAACTGTTGAGCCACCCACCCATTACCAGTATTTATAGTACACGCTCTACAAGGCTGGGTATGGTGGCCAACAAAACATCAGTGAGATAGAAGTGTATCAAAGAACTGTTGAGCCACACACCCATTACCAGTATTTATAGTACACGCTCTACAAGGCTGGGTATGGTGGCCAACAAAACATCAGTGAGATAGAAGTGTATCAAAGAACTGTTGAGCCACCCACCCATTACCAGTATTTATAGTACACGCTCTACAAGGCTGGGTATGGTGGCCAACAAAACATCAGTGAGATAGAAGTGTATCAAAGAACTGTTGAGCCACACACCCATTTGAAAACACCTGACTGTGCTAAACAAGTCTCACATCCAACTCTACGGGTTATAAACCGCCAGTTAATGACCACTCCTTCATGTATGGTAGGCCTAGGTAGTATTATGACTACTCCTTCACGTATGGTAGGCCTAGGTAGTATTATCATGTATGGTAGGCCTAGGTAGTATTATGAAAAAAACAACAACATGAAGGAAAACCATTCAAAAGCTCCGGCTCTTAATGATTCAAGTGAAATAATAAAATATTCATATATAAAGGTCTCAAAAATATTAATTATGTTTTATCTGGATTTTCGTATTCATATGGTTATATAGAATTTTTGAAAATGAACCCTTTTTATTGAGGGTGAACCCCTCGGTTGAACCCCCTCTCGGTTGAGCCCCCTCTCGGTTGAACCTCTTAAATATTGGTTGAACCCCTTTTAAGAAGTGGTCACTCCAAGAAGAGAAAAAAAATGATAATAATAATAATAAATTATTCAATGTCGGTAAAAGAAAATGGATGAGAGGAAGAGAGTGAGTGAGTGAGTCAGTTAAACCCCATTTAAGAAGTGGTCGCCCCAAGAACAAGAACAATAATTTGCATAAAACCTAGAGCTCTCGGCTTAGGCCGGAGCTAAAAAAGTAGCAAAATGTGTCCGTGAGAACAAGTTGGTGATACATGTTGAATGTACAAAACCCACCACACCATCATCTTTGTTGACTTCCACTGTACTGTATATGAGCATAATGCAGGAAGGATATCGGCTTAGCAGGAGGTATACCCATTTTAAAGGAGGAAAAGTAAGTAGTTATTGATTGTTTAAGTACTCATTCCACGACTATGGGTTAAGTACAGTTTAACACATTTTCAACACATTTTCTCAGTGATCCCTCCACCAAGTGTTACTTCCCCATTTCCTTCACCTCCTTTGTAGAGAGGAAGGTCATTAGTACATACAGTCCTGGTCAATAATAATTATCACCAAATGGGTAACTTTGTAGAGAGGAAGGTCATTAGTACATACAGTCCTGGTCAATAATAATTATCACCAAATGGGTAACTTTGTAGAGAGGAAGGTCATTAGTACATACAGTCCTGGTCAATAATAATTATCACCAAATGGGTAACTTTGTAGAGAGGAAGGTCATTAGTACATACAGTCCTGGTCAATAATAATTATCACCAAATAGGTAACTTTGTAGAGAGGAAGGTCATTAGTACATACAGTCCTGGTCAATAATAATTATCACCAAATGGGTAACTTTGTAGAGAGGAAGGTCATTAGTACATACAGTCCAGGTCAATAATAATTATCACCAAATGGGTAACTTTGTAGAGAGGAAGGTCATTAGTACATACAGTCCTGGTCAATAATAATTATCACCAAATGGGTAACTTTGTAGAGAGGAAGGTCATTAGTACATACAGTCCTGGTCAATAATAATTATCACCAAATGGGTAACTTTAACAATTTACTGTCTAATGTTTTCATGATCACATATTATAATGTTATTGTTTTAAGTAATGTGTAGCTGGTTGTATTAAATTAAACGATGGTACTTAACCTATTTATTGGAAAGTTAATCACCTAAGGAACAGAGGGTAGCTGTCAAACTCTTACGTGAGTTACTCTTATATGGATGATTATTATTGACCACGACTGTACATGGAAATACACACACACTGAGATATACCTAGAAATACATATAGATAAATACATACACACATAGATAGGCCTGGTGTATGTATGATCTGTGTGTGTATAGAGAGATCTATACACACACAGATACACCTAGAAATACATATAGATAAATACATACACACATAGAGAGGCCTGGTGTATGTATGATCTGTGTGTGTATAGAGAGAGGAAGGTCATTATTACATACATGGTAATACACACACACTGAGATACACCTAGAAATACACATAGATATATACCTCGTGAATGCCAGTGCTATTGCTTGGAAGTCAGTATCTTCTCTTGAGATGGGAGTTTCAGTGTGGCAATAATAACATCTACTGTTAGAGTAGGCTCTATCCACTATAAACACTCACTGTAAAGATCCATAAAGAAACTGTCTCCTTCACACCCCCTACTGGGAACACCCTTAAACTAGCAGTTCACAGTTCCACCACAGTTCCTTCTCTTACCACCAGGTGGCCAAGTTAACCCACAGTTCTGTGTGAAGGAAAATCTCAAATATTAACAAGTAAACCCAAGTTGGATCTGAAGAGGCAGGGGTTGTTTGTGGGTGTGTGTGTGTGTGTGTGTGTGTGTGTGTTTCGGTTGTTGGGTCTACAAAATTTAAAAGACACATGTGGTACAAGAGTGGTTGGTTGGTAAGCATACTAACAAACTATAGTAATAATACAACTACCTGACAGTGTGGTTGGTGAGCATACTAACAAACTATGGTAATAATACAACTACCTGACAGTGTGGTTGGTGAGCATCCTAACAAACTATGGTAATAATACAACTACCTGACAGTGTGGTTGGTGAGCATCCTAACAAACTATAGTAATAATACAACTACCTGACAGTGTGGTTGGTGAGCATACTAACAAACTATGGTAATAATACAACTACCTGACAGTGTGGTTGGTGAGCATCCTAACAAACTATGGTAATAATACAACTACCTGACAGTGTGGTTGGTGAGCATCCTAACAAACTATGGTAATAATACAACTACCTGACAGTGTGGTTGGTGAGCATACTAACAAACTATAGTAATAATACAACTACCTGACAGTGTTGTTGGTGAGCATCCTAACAAACTATGGTAATAATACAACTACCTGACAGTATGGTTAGTGAGCATACTAACAAACTATAGTAATAATACAACTACCTGACAGTGTGGTTGGTGAGCATACTAACAAACTATAGTAATAATACAACTACCTGACAGTGTGGTTGGTGAGCATACTAACAAACTATGGTAATAATACAACTACCTGACATATTTTGTGGATATAGATACTGAGTTTGTTGGATATAATAAAAACTGACAAGTAGGCTTGGTTGGTTGGGCTTTATGGGTGTGTGGGAATAGGGGACAGGCTTGGGGGTGGTTTGAGGGGTGCGGGAATAGGGGACAGGCTTGGGGGTGGTTTGAGGGGTGCTGTAGTAGGGGGACAGGCTTGGGGGTGGTTTGAGGGGTGCTGTAGTAGGGGGACAGGCTTGGGGGTGGTTTGAGGGGTGCTGTAGTAGGGGGACAGGCTTGGGGGTGGTTTGAGGGGTGCTGTAGTAGGGGGACAGGCTTGGGGGGGGTTTGAGGGGTGCCGTAGTAGGGGGACAGGCTTGGGGGTGGTTTGAGGGGTGCTGTAGTAAGGGGACAGGCTTGGGGGGTGGTTTGAGGGGTGTGGTAGTAGGGGGACAGGCTTGGGGGGGTTTGAGGGGTGCTGTAGTAGGGGGACAGGCTTGGGGTGGTTTGAGGGGTGCTGTAGTAGGGGGACAGGCTTGGGGGGTGGTTTGAGGGGTGCTGTAGTAGGGGGACAGGCTTGGGGGGGTTATGGGTGTGATGATAACACATTGTAGTCCTTATCAGATAAAGAATATTGACTTTTCTCTCTCTCATATGTAAACTGTCCCCAATCCTCTCTCTCTCTCTCTCTCTCTCTCTCTCTCTCTCTGTCTCTCTCTCTCTCTCTCTCTCTCTCATATGTAAACTGTCCCCCATCCTCTCTCTCTCTCTCTCTCTCTCTCTCTTTCTCTCTCTCATATGCAAACTGTCCCCCATCATCTCTCTCTCTCTCTCTCTCTCTCTCTCTCTCTCTCTCTCTCTCTCTCATATGCAAACTGTCCCCCATCATCTCTCTCTCTCTCTCTCTCTCTCTCTCTCTCTCTCTCTCTCTCTCTCTCATATGCAAACTGTCCCCCATCATCTCTCTCTCTCTCTCTCTCTCTCTCTCTCTCTCTCTCTCTCTCTCTCTCTCTCTCATGAATACCAGTGTTGATTTTTGTAAGACTGACTGACTAACTCACTCACTAAAAGATTGACTGACTGACTCAATAATTGACTGACTGATTGACTGACTGACTGATTGACTGACTGACTGACTGACTATTGCACCCTCTAAAAGATTGACTGACTGACTGAATAATTGACTGACTGACTATTGACTGACTGACTATTGACTGACTGGTTGACTGACAGACTGAATAAATAATTGACTGACTGAATTACTAATTGACTGACTGATTAACTGAATACTAAATTGCCTGACTGACTGACTAATTAACTGACTGACTGACTGACTAACTGACTGACTAACTAATGCACCCTCTAAAAGATGGATTGACTAACTGACTGACTGACTGACTGACTAACTAATGCACCCTCTAAAAGATTGACTGACTAACTGACTGACTAACTAACTGAACTATTTTTAGTATAATGCATCATGATTTGATATAATACTTTTGTTCTGGCAATACTGTACATAGAATTGTTACCACACATTTGATCTGACAATAGTATACATATTATTATTATAATTATTATTATTATTATTATTATTATTATTATTATTATTATTATTATTATTACAGTGTTATTTTTATCATCTCTCTCTCCCTCTCATTGAGTGCCTCACACAAACAGACTAACACACACACACACAAACAGACAAACAGACAAACATACACATTCTTCCTTAACCCTTAACGTCCGGACCGCGGTCATAGACGGCCCCAGGAAGCCTCCGGGTCGTGTCTTACACCCCTGCCATGTGGTGACCGGGCGAGATGAAGCACCGCTATTGCCAATGTCGGCATTTGCGAGCCCAATTTGGCGGGTTTTTTTTCACTTGGCTATACTTCACCACCATCCCTACAAATCACCATCGTCAGTCAGTGTGTTACTGACTGTAAACATGGATGGATGTGGATTAGATTTCTCGTGCGTGTCCGATTCTGTGGTGCGCCATGCTTACTTACAACACTGACTGCCACCCGCGCGGGCCACGTTCAGTTGTCGTCAGAGCCACTCCACCTAAGCAAACGCAGCCGCGCTCACACGAAAAAGTACCCTTCATTCCTCACTTAATTTCTCGGCAACGGAGAGTTGTAGAGAGCTGGGGTTGGTTTTATTGGAAAGAGGAAGAGTTGATGGTGCTAACAAGACCAAATTTAAGTTGTTCAGTATCGTAGTTTAGACGTACAGAGTAAGTGGAATAGAGCGATTTTGGAAAAATCGGCCAAAAGCGCCCGGCCACACAGTAGGGAAAGTAAGACTAGCCCCGGACTGACAAAATGGCTATCCATAGTTATCCCGTCGCGGAGGGGTTAATCAATGAATGCCTTATAACACACACACACACACACACACAAAGACTATCTCTCTCGCTATCTAATCAACACACACATTCCTCGACATTACAAAACACACACACACACACACACACACACACACACACACCCTTACATTACAAGGTATACACATACACACACACACCTTACATTACAAAACACACAACTAAAAATAATGGTGTTTTGTTGGTTGGAATAATTTTGAGGAATCATTTGTACAGTGTAGGAGAAAAGTGGTGTGTCAACTTAGGGTGTATTAGACAGTGGTTGATATTGGTTTGTAAACACACAAACGTTAACCCTGTAAATAACTTATATATATATATATATATATATATATATATATATATATATATATATATATATATATATATATATATATATATATATATATATATATATATATATATATATATATATATATATATATATATATATATATATATATATATATATGGTCATTGCCAGTTCGCCTCCAAGGCCTCGGGTGAGACAGCTAGGTATAGTGAAGAGGCAGACAGGCAGGTAGGGTGAAGGAGGTAGACAGGCAGACAGGTAAGGTGAAGAGGTAGGTAGGGTGACAGAGACAGGCTGGTAGGGTGAAGGAGGCAGGCAGGCAGGCAGGTAGTGAAGGTGAGGCAGGCTGGCTGGGTGAAGTAAGCAAGCTGTTAAGGTGAGGCAGGCAAGTAGGGAGAGACAGGCAAGTAGGGAGAGACAGGCAGGCAGGTAAGGTGAGGCAGGCAAGTAGGGAGAGACAGGCAAGTAGGGAGAGACAGGCAGGCAGGTAAGGTGAGGAGGTAGGTAGGGTGAAGTAAGCAAGCTGTTAAGGTGAGGCAGGCAAGTAGGGAGAGGCAGGCAAGTAGGGAGAGACAGGCAGGCAGGTAAGGTGAGGCAGGTAGGCATACAGATGGGGTGATATCAATTTATTATTTATGTATGTATATTTTCAGCCTCAGGGCTGCACTATGTTCAATAATCCGTTTATTATTATTATTATTATTATTATTAATGCAATACGTTTCATTATTGAGGGGGAGGGGGACAAAGTATACCCTGGCCCCCCAACTCCAATGTTGGGGTGATACATCTCCCCAGGGAGTTACCTCACAGTGTATTGTGTATTACCACCACCACCATGTAGTACAACGATTAGTGTTCCCTGATAAACTGTCAGTCTGTAGTTGGATGAAACTCCACACAACCATTATATACTGTGTGTGTGTGTGTGTGTGTGTGTGTGTGTGTGTGTGTGTTTCAACTTCCAGACTGACCATCAACACTGTACTTCCCTCTAATTTAATGTGCATTTAACTCCTGAGAGAGAGAGAGAGAGAGAGAGAGAGAGAGAGAGAGAGAGAGAGAGAGAGAGAAGGTGATGGTGATACAGTACAGATACCGTACAGTACTCTCTCTCTCTCTCAAATGTTTCACCACTTGACATATGCTTTATGTCCATTACGAAGGCCTAGGTCAATATCAATACACACACACACACACACACACACACACACACACACACACAATGTACAATAGTTTGCCAAAATATAGGTTCACAACAACGTGCATAAAACCTTTACTTGTACTGTACGATTGTCACTGAAATATTAACATCCAATATAAAACATTATGATCATCATCAATATCCCATTTGTCTTTATTTCTATGGATGGTGAGGCTCCAGCACCATTTACCTCTGATAGACAAGGTTAGGTTAGGTTAGGTTAGGTTATATTGTTAGTGTTACTAATGAGGTATAAGGTGTAGCTATAGGTTATATTGTTAGTTTTACACAGTGGTAGTATGGTAACCAATGAGGTATAAGGTGTAGCTATAGGTTATATTGTTAGTTTTACACAGTGGTAGTATAGTAACCAATGAGGTATAAGGTGTAGCTATAGGTTATATTGTTAGCTTTACACAGTGGTAGTATAGTAACCAATGAGGTATAAGGTGTAGCTATAGGTTATATTGTTAGTTTTACACAGTGGTAGTATAGTAACCAATGAGGTATAAGGTGTAGCTATAGGTTATATTGTTAGTTTTACACAGTGGTAGTATGGTAACCAATGAGGTATAAGGTGTAGCTATAGGTTATATTGTTAGTTTTACACAGTGGTAGTATAGTAACCAATGAGGTATAAGGTGTAGCTATAGGTTATATTGTTAGCTTTACACAGTGGTAGTATGGTAACCAATGAGGTATAAGGTGTAGCTATAGGTTATATTGTTAGTTTTACACAGTGGTAGTATAGTAACCAATGAGGTATAAGGTGTAGCTATAGGTTATATTGTTAGCTTTACACAGTGGTAGTATGGTAACCAATGAGGTATAAGGTGTAGCTATAGGTTATATTGTTAGTTTTACACAGTGGTAGTATAGTAACCAATGAGGTATAAGGTGCAGCCACTGTATACTGGCTACCATTAAGAATTAGGACATTGTTATATAAAGCACCTCTGTGACCTACCCCCTCCACAGGAAGGGTAGGTAAGTCTCACCCTCCCCTCCTCCACGTGGTGACCTCTGTGACCTATACACCCTCCACAGGAAGGGTAGGTAAGTCTCACCCTCAAGTGGTGACCTTGGGGAACACCTCCCAGTTCTTATCAGTATTATATCTTATAGAGGATGAAGGTTAAGGTGAAGGGGGAGAAGGTGTGGTACACAATACCTTCACACACAGATGGGTTTAATAGTTTTAGTGACGAGAATGTGTAGAGTATTAGATAGAGTAAAATAGATGTGTGTAGGGTGTCTGAAACTCATATGAAAGGATGGAGAGGTGGGGTTGGAAGAGTGTGGTAATGGAGGGAAGAGTGTGTTGTGGGAAGGAATGGAAGGAGGTGTAATATATACTGTGTAATGATTTACATAGAGTGTGGTAATGGAGGGAAGAGTGTGTTGTGGGAAGGAATGGAAGGTGGTGTAATATATAGTGTGTAATGATTTACATAGAGTGTGGTAATGGAGGGAAGAGTGTGTTGTGGGAAGGAATGGAAGGAGGTGTAATATATACTGTGTAATGATTTACATAGAGTGTGGTAATGGAGGGAAGAGTGTGTTGTGGGAAGGAATGGAAGGAGGTGTAATATATACTGTGTAATGATTTACATATAGTGTGGTAATGGAGGGAAGAGTGTGTTGTGGGAAGGAATGGAAGGAGGTGTAATATATACTGTGTAATGATTTACATAGAGTGTGGTAATGGAGGGAAGAGTGTGTTGTGGGAAGGAATGGAAGGAGGTGTAATATATACTGTGTAATGATTTACATAGAGTGTGGTAATGGAGGGAAGAGTGTGTTGTGGGAAGGAATGGAAGGAGGTGTAATATATACTGTGTAATGATTTACATAGAGTGTGGTAATGGAGGGAAGAGTGTGTTGTGGGAAGGAATGGAAGGAGGTGTAATATATACTGTGTAATGATTTACATAGAGTGTGGTAATGGAGGGAAGAGTGTGTTGTGGGAAGGAATGGAAGGAGGTGTAATATATACTGTGTAATGATTTACATAGAGTGTGGTAATGGAGGGAAGAGTGTGTTGTGGGAAGGAATGGAAGGAGGTGTAATATATACTGTGTAATGATTTACATAGAGTGTGGTAATGGAGGGAAGAGTGTGTTGTGGGAAGGAATGGAAGGAGGTGTAATATATACTGTGTAATGACTGCTAATGGTGTCTAGGGTTAATAGCAGATTAATGCATCACCACAAACATTAAATTCAATTAATCATATACTTAACAATTAGCTTACAACACAACAAAGTAAATTAAACACAACAATTTACATTGACATACAAATAATACAATAATTTACAATTTCATATAAATCATCCCAGTAATGAAAGAACAAGTTAGTTAATAATTATATCTTCCATGATATATTAACACACACACACACACACACACACACACACACACACACATTTTCCTACAACCACAATAACAAACTCCTATTGTCCCCCCACCTCCCACACACACACTTTTGTACAATTAACCACACACACACTCCTATAGTACACACAGACTCCTGTCACACACACACACACACACACACACACACACACTCCTATAGTACAAACAGACTCCTGCCACACACACACACACACAAACACACATACACAGTATTTAGTGGCGAGATTTGTATGCAGTAGACCTGGCCAGATTTTAATATTATCTGTATAATATTATACAAAAAAAAATATATATAAAGGAAAATAATGTCAGAGGGAAAGTCTCATACTTAATTACAACCATGGATTTCCTTCCTTCCTTCCATCTTTCCATCCTTCCTTCCTTCCATCCTTTGTTCCTTCCATCCGTCCTTCCATCTTTCCATCCTTCTTTCTTTCCTTCCTTCCATCCTTCCTTCCATCCTTCCTTCCTTCCATCCGTCCTTCCATCTTTCCATCCTTCTTTCTTTCCTTCCATCCATCCTTCCTTCCATCTTTCCATCCTTCCTTCCTTCCTTCCTTCCTTCCGTCCTTTCATCTTTCCATCCTTCCTTCCTTCCTTCCTTCCTTCAATCCTTTCATCTTTCCATCCTTCCTTCCTTCCTTCCTTCCATACTTCCTTCCTTCCATCCGTCCTTCCATCTTTCCATCCTTCTTTCTTTCCTTCCTTCCATCCTTCCTTCCATCCTTCCTTCCTTCGTTCCTTCCATCCTTCCTTCCTTCCTTCCTTCCTTCCTTCGTTCCTTCCATCCTTCCTTCCATCCTTCCTTCCTTCCTTCCTTCCTTCCTTCCTTCCATCCTTCCTTCCATCCTTCCTTCCTTCCTTCCTTCCTTCCTTCCATCCTTCCTTCCATCCTTCCTTCCTTCCTTCCTTCCTTCCATCCTTCCTTCCTTCCTTCCTTCCATCCTTCCTTCCATCCTTCCTTCCTTCCTTCCTTCCTTCCTTCCTTCCTTCCTTCCTTCCTTCCATCCTTCCTTCCTTCCTTCCTTCCTTCCTTCCTTCCTTCCATCCTTCCTTCCTTCGTTCCTTCCATCCTTCCTTCCATCCTTCCTTCCTTCCTTCCTTCCTTCCTTCTTTCCTTCCTTCCATCCTTCCTTCCATCCTTCCTTCCATCCTTCCTTCCTTCCTTCCTTCCATCCTTCCTTCCTTCCATCCTTCCTTCCTTCCTTCCTTCCTTCCATCCTTCCATCCAACCATTCTTCCATCCATCCATTCTCTTGTTGACATCAGAGGGTATAAACTGTATCTTGTTATCTATTATCACCAATGCTTTACTCTCTTTGTCTTACAGCTGACAGGATGACTAAGTAGGTTTAGATAAGAACACCTGATTATCACTTATCAACTCTTGTGGTATAGTGTGACGTGGCACTGTTTGTACACACACACACACACACACACACACACTAGAAAGAGTTCAAAAAAGAGCCTGCAAAATCATACTTGGCGACACATACACCAGCTACGAGCTTGCCCTGACCACCTTGAACCTGACCACCCTCTCCCACCACCACATGCAC
>JAWZYT010002165.1:45000-60000 GCA_034508575.1 Petrolisthes manimaculis | reverse complement strand
TCTTGATGTTTGAGGTACGACCTTGAGGCAAACATTAAATATCAAGATGGTAAATGTGCGATTATCTTCAGGAGTAATCAGGAAATGTTTGAGGTAAAAAGGGAACTTCTGATGCTGAAGCTGAGGAAATTCAGTCAAGCAGACTTGGCAACACTGAATCTCAGTGGTTAAATTGGGCGTGGCATGTGTCTCCATGCAGTAAAAATATGGCTATGTTTTGTGTTCTGTGTCGTAATTTCTCATAATTGATCGTTATATTGTGGGATGTGGTTTTGTTACCATGTAGATAGAGCCTATAACTACAACTCATACAGGAACTAATTACCAGTATTTATAGTACACGCTCTACAAGGCTGGGTATGGTGGCCAACAAAACATCAGTGAGATAGAAGTGTATCAAAGAACTGTTGAGCCACCCACCCATTACCAGTATTTATAGTACACGCTCTACAAGGCTGGGTATGGTGGCCAACAAAACATCAGTGAGATAGAAGTGTATCAAAGAACTGTTGAGCCACCCACCCATTACCAGTATTTATAGTACACGCTCTACAAGGCTGGGTATGGTGGCCAACAAAACATCAGTGAGATAGAAGTGTATCAAAGAACTGTTGAGCCACACACCCATTACCAGTATTTATAGTACACGCTCTACAAGGCTGGGTATGGTGGCCAACAAAACATCAGTGAGATAGAAGTGTATCAAAGAACTGTTGAGCCACCCACCCATTACCAGTATTTATAGTACACGCTCTACAAGGCTGGGTATGGTGGCCAACAAAACATCAGTGAGATAGAAGTGTATCAAAGAACTGTTGAGCCACACACCCATTTGAAAACACCTGACTGTGCTAAACAAGTCTCACATCAAACTCTACGGGTTATAAACCGCCAGTTAATGACCACTCCTTCATGTATGGTAGGCCTAGGTAGTATTATCATGTATGGTAGGCCTAGGTAGTATTATGAAAAAACAACAACATGAAGGAAAACCATTCAAAAGCTACGGCTCTAAATGATTCAAGTGAAATAATAAAATATTCATATGTAAAGGTCTCAAAAATATTAATTATGTTTTATCTGGATTTTCGTATTCATATGGTTATATAGAAATTTTGAAAATGAACCCATTTTATTGAGGGTGAACCTCTCGGTTGAACCCCCTCTCGATTGAACCCCCTCTTGGTTGAACCCCCTCTTGGTTGAACCCCCTCTTGGTTGAACCCCCTCTCGGTTGAACCCCCTCTCGGTTGAACCCCCTCTTGGTTGAACCCCCTCTTGGTTGAACCCCCTCTCGGTTGAACCCCCTCTCGGTTGAACCCCCTCTCGGTTGAACCCCCTCTCGGTTGAACCTCTTAAATATTGGTTGAACCCCTTTTAAGAAGTGGTCACTCCAAGAAGAAAAAAAATGATAATAAAAATAATAAATTATTCAATGTCGGTAAAAGAAAATGGATGGGAGGAAGAGAGTGAGTGAGTGTGTGAGTTGAACCCCTTTTAAGAAGTGGTCGCCCCAAGAAGAACAAGAACAAGAACAAGAACAATAATTCGGATAAAACCTAGAGCTCTCGGCTTAGGCCGGAGCTAAAAATGATAATACTAATAATAAAATAATTCAATGTCGGTAAAAGAAAATGGATGAGAGAAAGAGAGTGAGTGAGTGAGTGAGTGAGTGAGTCAGTTATACCCCATTTAAGAAGTGGTCGCTCCAAGAACAAGAACAATAATTCGCATAAAACCTAGCGCTCTCGGCTTAGGCCGGAGCTAAAAAAGTAGCAAAATGTGTCCGTGAGAACAAGTTGGTAATACATGTTGAATGTACAAAACACACCACACCATCATCTTTGTTGACTTCCACTGTACTGTATATGAGCATAATGCAGGAAGGATATCGGCTTAGCAGGAGGTATACCCATTTTAAAGGAGGAAAAGTAAGTAGTTATTGATTGGTTAAGTACTCATTCCACGACTATGGGTTAAGTACAGTTTAACACATTTTCAACATTTTTTCTCAGTGATCCCTCCACCTAGTGTTACTTCCCCATTTCCTTCACCTCCTTTGTAGAGAGGAAGGTCATTAGTACATACAGTCCTGGTCAATAATAATTATCACCAAATGGGTAACTTTGTAGAGAGGAAGGTCATTAGTACATACAGTCCTGGTCAATAATAATTATCACCAAATGGGTAACTTTGTAGAGAGGAAGGTCATTAGTACATACAGTCCTGGTCAATAATAATTATCACCAAATGGGTATCTTTAACAATTTACTGTCTAATGTTTTCATGATCACATATTATAATGTTATTGTTTTAAGTAGTGTGTAGCTGGTTGTATTAAATTAAACGATGGTACTTAACCTAGTTATTGGAAAGTTAATCAGCTAAGGAACAGAGGGTAGCTGTCAAACTCTTACGTGAGTTACTCTTATATGGATGATTATTATTGACCACGACTGTACATGGAAATACAGACACTGAAATATACCTAGAAATACATATAGATAAATACATACACACATAGAGAGGCCTGGTGTATGTATGATCAGTGTGTGTATAGAGAGATCTATACACACACAGATACACCTAGAAATACATATAGATAAATACATACACATAGATAGGCCTGGTGTGTGTATGATCTGTGTGTGTATAGAGAGATCTATACACACACAGATACACCTAGAAATACATATAGATAAATACATACACACATAGAGAGGCCTGGTGTATGTATGATCTGTGTGTGTATAGAGAGAGGAAGGTCATTATTACATACATGGTAATACACACACACTGAGATACACCTAGAAATACACATAGATATATACCTCGTGAATGTCAGTGCTATTGCTTGGAAGTCAGTATCTTCTCTTGAGATGGGTGTTTCAGTGTGGCAATAATAACATCTACTGTTAGAGTAGGTTCTATCCACTATAAACACTCACTGTAAAGATCCATAAAGAAACTGTCTCCTTCACACCCCCTACTGGGAACACCCTTAAACTAGCAGTAATAATAACATCTACTGTTAGAGTAGGCTCTATCCACTATAAACACTCACTGTAAAGATCCATAAAGAAACTGTCTCCTTCACACCCCCTACTGGGAACACCCTTAAACTAACAGTTCACAGTTCCACCACAGTTCCTTCTCTTACCACCAGGTGGCCAAGTTAACCCACAGTTCTGTGTGAAGAAAATATCAAATATTTACAAGTAAACCCAAGTTGGGTCTGAAGAGGCAGAGGCTGTTTGTGTGTGTGTGTGTGTGTTTCGGTTGTTTGGGTTTGTGTGTGTGTATGTGTGTGTGTGTGTGTGTGTTTCGGTTGTTAGGTCTGTATATGTGTGTTTGTTTTGGTTCTTTGTGTATGTGTGTGTGTGTGTGTGTGTTGCTCCAGAATTACCAATACAAAATTTAAAAGACACATGTGGTACAAGAGTGGTTGGTTGGTGAGCATCCTAACAAACTATGGTAATAATACAACTACCTGACAGTGTGGTTGGTGAGCATCCTAACAAACTATGGTAATAATACAACTACCTGACAGTGTGGTTGGTGAGCATCCTAACAAACTATGGTAATAATACAACTACCTGACAGTGTGGTTGGTGAGCATCCTAACAAACTATGGTAATAATACAACTACCAGACAGTGTGGTTGGTGAGCATCCTAACAAACTATGGTAATAATACAACTACCTGACAGTGTGGTTGGTGAGCATCCTAACACACTATGGTAATAATACAACTACCTGACAGTGTGGTTGGGTAGCATCCTAACAAACTATGGTAATAATACAACTACCTGACAGTGTGGTTGGTGAGCATCCTAACAAACTATGGTAATAATACAACTACCTGACAGTGTGGTTGGTGAGCATCCTAACAAACTAAGGTAATAATACAACTACCTGACAGTGTGGTTGGTGAGCATCCTAACAAACTATAGTAATAATACAACTACCTGACAGTGTGGTTGGTGAGCATACTAACAAAGTATGGTAATAATACAACTACCTGACAGTGTGGTTGGTGAGCATACTAACAAACTATAGTAATAATACAACTACCTGACAGTGTGGTTGGTGAGCTTACTAACAAACTATAGTAATAATACAACTACCTGACAGTGTGGTTGGTGAGCATACTAACAAACTATAGTAATAATACAACTACCTGACAGTGTGGTTGGTGAGCTTACTAACAAACTATAGTAATAATACAACTACCTGACAGTGTGGTTGGTGAGCATACTAACAAAGTATAGTAATAATACAACTACCTGACATATTTTGTGGATATAGATACTGAGTTTGTTGGATATAATTAAAACTGACAAGTAGGCTTGGTTGGTTGGGCTTTATGGGTGTGTGGGAATAGGGGACAGGCTTGGGGGTGGTTTGAGGGGTGCGGGAATAAGGGGACAGGCTTGGGGGTGGTTTGAGGGGTGCGGGAATAGGGGGACAGGCTTGGGGGTGGTTTGAGGGGTACAGTAGTAGGTGGACAGGCTTGGGGGTGGTTTGAGGGGTGCAGTAGTAGGGGGACAGGCTTGGGGGTGGTTTGAGGGGTACAGTAGTAGGGGGACAGGCTTGGGGGTGGTTTGAGGGGTACAGTAGTAGGGGGACAGGCTTGGGGGTGGTTTGAGGGGTGCTGTAGTAAGGGGACAGGTTTGGGGGGGTTATGGGTGTGATGATAACACATTGTAGTCCTTATCAGATAAAGAGTATTGACTTCTCCCTCTCTCATATGCAAACTGTCCCCCATCATCTCTCTCTCACTCTCTCTCTCTCTCTCTCTCTCTCTCTCTCTCTCTCTCTCTCTCTCTCTCTCTCTCTCTCTCATGAATACCAGTGTAGATTTTCGTAAGACTGACTAACTAACTCACTCACTAAAAGATTGACTGACTGACTCAATAATTGACTGACTGATTGACTGACTGACTGATTGACTGACTGATTGATTGACTGACTGACTATTGCACCCTCTAAAAGATTGACTGACTGACTGAATAATTGACTGACTGACTATTGACTGACTGACTATTGACTGACTGACTATTGACTGACTGACTATTGACTGACTGATTGACTGACAGACTGAATAAATAATTGACTGACTGAATTACTAATTGACTGACTGATTAACTGAATAATAAATTGCCTGACTGACTGACTAATCAACTGACTGACTGACTGACTAACTGACTGACTAACTAATGCACCCTCTAAAAGATGGATTGACTAACTGACTGACTGACTAACTGACTGACTAACTAATGCACCCTCTAAAAGATTGACTGACTAACTGACTGACTAACTAACTGAACTATTTATAGTACAATGCATCATGATTTGATATAATACTTTTGTTCTGGCAATACTGTACATATAATTGTTACCACACATTTGATCTGACAATAGTATACATATTATACATATTATTATTATTATTATTATTATTATTATTATTATTATTATTATTATTATTATTATTATTACAGTGTTATTTTTATCATCTCTCTCTCCCTCTCATTGAGTGCCTCACACAAACAGACTAACACACACACACACAAACAGACAAACAGACAAACATTCACTTTCCTCCTTAATCAATGAATGCCTAATAACACACACACACACACACACACACACACACACACACACACACACAAACTATCTCTCTCGCTATCTAATCAACACACACATTCCTCGACATTACAAAACACACACACACACACACACACACACACACACACACACACACACACACACACACACCCTTACATTACAAGGTACACACACACACACACACACCTCTACATTACAAGGTACACACACACATACACACACACCTCTACATTACAAGGTACACACACATACACACACACCTCTACATTACAAAACACACAACTAAAAATAATGGTGTTTTGTTGGTTGGAATAATTTTGAGGAATCATTTGTACAGTGTAGGAGAAAAGTGGTGTGTCAACTTAGGGTGTATTAGACAGTGGTTGATATATATATATATATATATATATATATATATATATATATATATATATATATATATATATATATATATATATATATATATATGGTCATCGCCAGGTCGCCTCCAAGGCCTCGGGTGAGACAGCTAGGTATAGTGAAGAGGCAAACAGGCAGGTAGGGTGAAGGAGGTAGACAGGCAGACAGGTAAGGTGAGGAGGTAGGTAGGGTGACAGAGACAGGCTGGTAGGGTGAAGGAGGCAGGCAGGCAGGCAGGTAGTGAAGGTGAGGCAGGCTGGCTGGGTGAAGTAAGCAAGCTGTTAAGGTGAGGCAGGCAAGTAGGGAGAGACAGGCAAGTAGGGAGAGACAGGCAGGCAGGTAAGGTGAGGCAGGCAAGTAGGGAGAGACAGGCAAGTAGGGAGAGACAGGCAGGCAGGTAAGGTGAGGCAGGTAGGCAGGGTGAAGTAAGCTAGCTGTTAAGGTGAGACAGGCAAGTAGGGAGAGACAGGCAAGTAGGGAGAGACAGGCAGGCAGGTAAGGTGAGGCAGGTAGGCATACAGATGGGGTGATATCAATTTATTATTTATGTATGTATATTTTCAGCCTCAGGGCTGCACTATGTTCAATAATCCGTTTATTATTATTATTATTATTATTATTAATGCAATACGTTTCATTATTGAGGGGGAGGGGGACAAAGTATACCCTGGCCCCCCAACTCCAATGTTGGGGTGATACATCTCCCCAGGGAGTTACCTCACAGTGTATTGTGTATTACCACCACCACCATGTAGTACAACGATTAGTGTTCCCTGATAAACTGTCAGTCTGTAGTTGGATGAAACTCCACACAACCATTATATACTGTGTGTTTGTGTGTGTGTGTGTGTGTGTGTGTGTTCCAACTTCCAGACTGACTATCAACACTGTACTTCCCTCTAATTTAATGTGCATTTAACTCCTGAGAGAGAGAGAGAGAGAGAGAGAGAGAGAGAGAGAGAGAGAGAGAGAGAGAGAGAGAAGGTGATGGTGATACAGTACAGATACAGTACAGTACTCTCTCTCTCTCTCAAATGTTTCACCACTTGACATATGCTTCATGTCCATTACGAAGGCCTAGGTCAATATCAATACACACACACACACACACACACGCACACACACACACACAATGTACAATAGTTTGCCAAAATATAGGTTCACAACAACGTGCATAAAACCTTTACTTGTACTGTATGATTGTCACTGAAATATTAACATCCAATATAAAACATTATGATCATTATCAATATCCCATTTGTCTTTATTTCTATGGATAGTGAGGCTCCAGCACCATTTACCTCTGATAGACAAGGTTAGGTTAGGTTAGGTTATATTGTTAGTGTTACTAATGAGGTATAAGGTGTAGCTATAGGTTATATTGTTAGTTTTACACAGTGGTAGTATAGTAACCAATGAGGTATAAGGTGTAGCTATAGGTTATATTGTTAGTTTTACACAGTGGTAGTATAGTAACTAATGAGGTATAAGGTGTAGCTATAGGTTATATTGTTAGTTTTACACAGTGGTAGTATAGTAATCAATGAGGTATAAGGTGTAGCTATAGGTTATATTGTTAGTTTTACACAGTGGTAGTATAGTAACCAATGAGGTATAAGGTGTAGCTATAGGTTATATTGTTAGTTTTACACAGTGGTAGTATGGTAACCAATGAGGTATAAGGTGTAGCTATAGGTTATATTGTTCGTTTTACACAGTGGTAGTATAGTAACCAATGAGGTATAAGGTGTAGCTATAGGTTATATTGTTAGTTTTACACTGTGGTAGTATAGTAACCAATGAGGTATAAGGTGTAGCTATAGGTTATATTGTTAGTTTTACACAGTGGTAGTATAGTAACCAATGAGGTATAAGGTGTAGCTATAGGTTATATTGTTAGTTTTACACAGTGGTAGTATAGTAACCAATGAGGTATAAGGTGTAGCTATAGGTTATATTGTTAGTTTTACACAGTGGTAGTATGGTAACCAATGAGGTATAAGGTGTAGCTATAGGTTATAGTGTTAGTTTTACACAGTGGTAGTATAGTAACCAATGAGGTATAAGGTGTAGCTATAGGTTATAGTGTTAGTTTTACACAGTGGTAGTATAGTAACCAATGAGGTATAAGGTGTAGCTATAGGTTATATTGTTAGTTTTACACAGTGGTAGTATGGTAACCAATGAGGTATAAGGTGTAGCTATAGGTTATATTGTTAGTTTTACACAGTGGTAGTATGGTAACCAATGAGGTATAAGGTGTAGCTATAGGTTATATTGTTAGTTTTACACAGTGGTAGTATGGTAACCAATGAGGTATAAGGTGTAGCTATAGGTTATATTGTTAGTTTTACACAGTGGTAGTATGGTAACCAATGAGGTATAAGGTGTAGCTATAGGTTATAGTGTTAGTTTTACACAGTGGTAGTATGGTAACCAATGAGGTATAAGGTGTAGCTATAGGTTATATTGTTAGCTTTACACAGTGGTAATATGGTAACCAATGAGGTATAAGGTGTAGCTATAGGTTATATTGTTAGCTTTACACAGTGGTAGTATGGTAACCAATGAGGTATAAGGTGTAGCTATAGGTTATATTGTTAGCTTTACACAGTGGTAGTATGGTAACCAATGAGGTATAAGGTGTAGCTATAGGTTATATTGTTAGCTTTACACAGTGGTAATATGGTAACCAATGAGGTATAAGGTGTAGCTATAGGTTATATTGTTAGCTTTACACAGTGGTAGTATGGTAACCAATGAGGTATAAGGTGTAGCTATAGGTTATATTGTTAGCTTTACACAGTGGTAATATGGTAACCAATGAGGTATAAGGTGTAGCTATAGGTTATATTGTTAGCTTTACACAGTGGTAGTATAGTAACCAATGAGGTATAAGGTGTAGCTATAGGTTATATTGTTAGTTTTACACAGTGGTAGTATAGTAACCAATGAGGTATAAGGTGTAGCTATAGGTTATATTGTTAGTTTTACACAGTGGTAGTATGGTAACCAATGAGGTATATGGTGTAGCTATAGGTTATATTGTTAGTTTTACACAGTGGTAGTATAGTAACCAATGAGGTATAAGGTGTAGCTATAGGTTATATTGTTAGTTTTACACAGTGGTAGTATAGTAACCAATGAGGTATAAGGTGTAGCTATAGGTTATATTGTTAGTTTTACACAGTGGTAGTATGGTAACCAATGAGGTATAAGGTGTAGCTATAGGTTATATTGTTAGTTTTACACAGTGGTAATATGGTAACCAATGAGGTATAAGGTGTAGCTATAGGTTATATTGTTAGTTTTACACAGTGGTAATATGGTAACCAATGAGGTATAAGGTGTAGCTATAGGTTATATTGTTAGTTTTACACAGTGGTAGTATGGTAACCAATGAGGTATAAGGTGTAGCTATAGGTTATATTGTTAGTTTTACACAGTAGTAATATGGTAACCAATGAGGTATAAGGTGTAGCTATAGGTTATATTGTTAGTTTTACACAGTGGTAATATGGTAACCAATGAGGTATAAGGTGTAGCTATAGGTTATATTGTTAGTTTTACACAGTGGTAGTATGGTAACCAATGAGGTATAAGGTGTAGCTATAGGTTATATTGTTAGTTTTACACAGTGGTAGTATGGTAACCAATGAGGTATAAGGTGTAGCTATAGGTTATATTGTTAGTTTTACACAGTGGTAATATGGTAACCAATGAGGTATAAGGTGTAGCTATAGGTTATATTGTTAGTTTTACACAGTGGTAGTATAGTAACCAATGAGGTATAAGGTGTAGCTATAGGTTATATTGTTAGTTTTACACAGTGGTAGTATAGTAACCAATGAGGTATAAGGTGTAGCTATAGGTTATATTGTTAGTTTTACACAGTGGTAGTATAGTAACCAATGAGGTATAAGGTGTAGCTATAGGTTATATTGTTAGCTTTACACAGTGGTAGTATGGTAACCAATGAGGTATAAGGTGCAGCCACTGTATACTGGCTACCATTAAGAATTAGGACATTGTTATATAAAGCACCTCTGTGACCTACCCCCTCCACAGGAAGGGTAGGTAAGTCTCACCCTCCCCTCCTCCACGTGGTGACCTCTGTGACCTACCCCCTCCACAGGAAGGGTAGGTAAGTCTCACCCTCCCCTCCTCCACGTGGTGACCTCTGTGACCTATACACCCTCCACAGGAAGGGTAGGTAAGTCTCACCCTCAAGTGGTGACCTTGGGGAACACCTCCCAGTTCTTATCAGTATTATATCTTATAGAGGATGAAGGTTAAGGTGAAGGGGGAGAAGGTGTGGGACACAATACCTTCACACACAGATGGGTTTAATAGTTTTAGTGACGAGATTGTTTTTAAATTATAATTATAATTATTTGTATAAGTGTATAGTGTGTAATTTTGTCCCTTTTTCTGTTTTTTATTATAATTTGGTATCTAAAAAACGGGAAAGAATGCTTGAGAGTAGTAGTGATTAATGTGAATGGAATGTTGAATGAAGTGAAAAGGAAAGAGAATGTGTAGAGTATTAAATAGAGTAAAATAGATGTGTGTAGGGTGTCTGAAACTCATATGAAAGGATGGAGGGTGGAGGAAGAGTGTTGGAATAGATGGAAGAGTGTGTTGTGGGAAGGAATGGAAGGAGGTGTAATATATACTGTGTAATGATTTACATAGAGTGTGGTAATGGAGGGAAGAGTGTGTTGTGGGAAGGAATGGAAGGAGGTGTAATATATACTGTGTAATGATTTACATAGAGTGTGGTAATGGAGGGAAGAGTGTGTTGTGGGAAGGAATGGAAGGAGGTGTAATATATACTGTGTAATGATTTACATAGAGTGTGGTAATGGAGGGAAGAGTGTGTTGTGGGAAGGAATGGAAGGAGGTGTAATATATACTGTGTAATGATTTACATAGAGTGTGGTAATGGAGGGAAGAGTGTGTTGTGGGAAGGAATGGAAGGAGGTGTAATATATACTGTGTAATGATTTACATAGAGTGTGGTAATGGAGGGAAGAGTGTGTTGTGGGAAGGAATGGAAGGAGGTGTAATATATACTGTGTAATGATTTACATAGAGTGTGGTAATGGAGGGAAGAGTGTGTTGTGGGAAGGAATGGAAGGAGGTGTAATATATACTGTGTAATGATTTACATAGAGTGTGGTAATGGAGGGAAGAGTGTGTTGTGGGAAGGAATGGAAGGAGGTGTAATATATACTGTGTAATGATTTACATAGAGTGTGGTAATGGAGGGAAGAGTGTGTTGTGGGAAGGAATGGAAGGAGGTGTAATATATACTGTGTAATGATTTACATAGAGTGTGGTAATGGAGGGAAGAGTGTGTTGTGGGAAGGAATGGAAGGAGGTGTAATATATACTGTGTAATGATTTACATAGAGTGTGGTAATGGAGGGAAGAGTGTGTTGTGGGAAGGAATGGAAGGAGGTGTAATATATACTGTGTAATGATTTACATAGAGTGTGGTAATGGAGGGAAGAGTGTGTTGTGGGAAGGAATGGAAGGAGGTGTAATATATACTGTGTAATGATTTACATAGAGTGTGGTAATGGAGGGAAGAGTGTGTTGTGGGAAGGAATGGAAGGAGGTGTAATATATACTGTGTAATGATTTACATAGAGTGTGGTAATGGAGGGAAGAGTGTGTTGTGGGAAGGAATGGAAGGAGGTGTAATATATACTGTGTAATGATTTACATAGAGTGTGGTAATGGAGGGAAGAGTGTGTTGTGGGAAGGAATGGAAGGAGGTGTAATATATACTGTGTAATGATTTACATAGAGTGTGGTAATGGAGGGAAGAGTGTGTTGTGGGAAGGAATGGAAGGAGGTGTAATATATACTGTGTAATGATTTACATAGAGTGTGGTAATGGAGGGAAGAGTGTGTTGTGGGAAGGAATGGAAGGAGGTGTAATATATACTGTGTAATGACTGCTAATGGTGTCTAGGGTTTATAGCAGATTAATGCATCACCACAAACATTAAATTCAATTAATCATATAGTTAACAATTAGCTTACAACACAACAAAGTAAATTAAACACAACAATTTACATTGACATACAAATAATACAATAATTTACAATTTCATATAAATCATCCCAGTAATGAAAGAACAAGTTAGTTAATAATTATATCTTCCATGATATATTAACACACACACACACACACACACACACACACACACACACATTTTCCTACAACCACAATAACAACCTCCTACAGTCCCCCCACCTCCCACACACACACTTTTGTACAATTAACCACACACACACTCTTATAGTACACACAGACTCCTGTCACACACACACACACACACACACACACACTCCTATAGTACACACAGACTCCTGCCACACACACACACACACACACTCCTATAGTACACACAGACTCCTGCCACACGCACACACACACACACACAAACACACACACACACACACACACTCCTATAGTACACACAGACTCCTGCTACACACACACACACACACACACACACACTCCTATAGTACACACAGACTCCTGCCACACACACACTCACACACACACACACACACTCAGTAATTAATGGAGAGATTTGTATGCAGTAGACCTGGCCAGATTATAATATTATCTGTATATACAAAAAAAAATATATAAAGGAAAATAATGTCAGAGGGAAAGTTTCATACCTAATTACAACTATGGATTTCTTTCCTTCCTTCCTTCCTTCCGTCCTTCCATCTTTCCATCCTTTCTTCCTTCCTTCCTTCCATCCTTCATTCCTTCCATCCATCCTTCCATCGATCCTTCCTTCCTTCCATCCTTCCTTCCTTCGTTCCTTCCATCCTTCCTTCCTTCGTTCCTTCCATCCTTCCTTCCTTCCTTCCTTCCATCCTTCCATCGATCCTTCCTTCCTTCCATCCTTCCTTCCTTACTTCCTCCCTTCCATCCGTCCTTCCATCTTTCCATCCTTCTTTCTTTCCTTCCTTCCATCCTTCCTTCCTTCCTTCCATCCTTCGTTCCTTCCATCCAACCATCCTTCCATCCATCCATTCTCTTGTTGACATCAGAGGGTATAAACTGTATCTTGGTATCTATGATCACCAATGCTTTACTCTCTTTGTTTTACAGCTGACAGGATGACTAAGTAGGTTTAGATAAGAACACCTGATTATCACTTATCAACTCTTGTGGTATAGTGTGACGTGGCACTGTTTGTACACACACACACACACACACACACACACACACACACACACACACCTTTACTTACTACCGCACAGACACACTCCTATAGTACATACAGACCACTGCAACACACACACACACACACACACACACACCCTTTACTTACTACCGCACAGACACACTCCTATAGTACACACAGACCCCTGCAACACACACACACACACACACACACACACACACACATACAAATATATACATTTACTTACTACCGCACTGACACACTCCTATAGTACATACAGACCACTGCAACACACACACACACACACACACACACAGTATATACTGGATATATTTGTATGCAGTACTGGCCAGATCTTAATATTATCTGTATATACAAAATATCTATATGAATGAAAATAATGTCTGTCCCAGACTACAGTAGACTAGACAGTAATAATTCACACAGAAATACAAGTTTTTTAAGAGTATAAGAAGAGACAAAACTTAAATGTGTGACTATAACCTGGATTCGTGTTTGTGTTTAGCTGTGTGTGTGTTTAGCTGTGTGTGTTTACTGTAGCTGTGTGTGTTTACTGTGTGTGTTTAGCTGTGTGTGTTTAGCTGTGGGTGTTTAGCTGTGGGTGTTTAGCTGTGGGTGTTTAGCTGTGGGTGTTTAGCTGTGTGTGTTTAGCTGTGGGTGTTTAGCTGTGGGTGTTTAGCTGTAGGTGTTTACTGTGTGTGTTTACTGTAGCTGTGTGTGTTTAGCTGTGTGTTTACTGTAGGTGTGTGTGTTTAGCTGTGTGTGTTTAGGTGTGTATTTATAGTTTAAGCTGTGAACTGAACGTAGTGGGTTGAAAGATTATGACGAAAGATAAACAGTATGACTCACACACAGTCATACTTTTGATACATATATTAGAGTGTTTGGATTCGTACACAGTATGTCAAGTAAAGGTTAAAGGTCATCCAATGAGTGACAGTCAATGGGACAGAGTGTAGCACACACTGTGTGTATGAAACACAACTATAGCACACATTCCAAGGATGATGAGTGGCCCAGAGACCTCTCCACCCACGTCAGACACGAGTCACTCGTGCTTTGGCTATGGCTGTGTAAACAGCAAAACCTCAGACAGCTGACTCGTGTTCCAAGCAAGGATCGAACACTGGGTTGCAGAATTGCAGCCACAGACTCTACCACTGTGCTAGAACAAATTAGCAAAAATAATTGTTTCCTGTTGCACTAAATGATTTGCAGGAATCAATTGGTGTAAAATTGACCTCAGCCAATACTGTACTACTGCATTAATTACTATGAAATGTTACCTTACTGAACTTTGTACTCGTTTTGACCTCCTTTTGTTATATTAGAGGGACTATCTATTCCTCCAAACTATGTTACGAAACACATCCCCTATTAGTGTCATTGAGGTGATTGGTTTAATGGCATAGTTTGGAGAAATCTGTAGCCCTCCAATTTACCACTAATCTCCAATATTAATCATTATTGTCAAGATAAAACCTGTGTTGCTGTTTTATGAGCTAATATCAGCTTTAAGGAGAGAGTTGGGTAGTGGTAAATCTGGAGCAACTGAATCCTACAAACTATTCCAAGCAACAGAACACCATTATTTTTGGTCTTCTGGTTCTGTTTTCTGACATACTTTGGTGGAATCAAGGCACTCCAATGTAACAAATAAGAATTACCTCCTTAATTTAATAATAAAGACGGTGTGATCGTGTATGAGACTTGGTGGCTTCGAATTC
>JAWZYT010002165.1:27500-40000 GCA_034508575.1 Petrolisthes manimaculis | reverse complement strand
GTAAACGTGCAGACCAACGTGACAAACCTGCTGCTTGCTTCAAGCCAGGGTGAGTAGGTATGAATTTTATGTCCATTGTTGAATTGTTGCGAATTTTCTTAATAATTACCAATTACACATTAGGTCCCAAATTGCAGGTGAGTGATTGTGATGAGTGACAATATTCTTACAAAGGCACAACGAATATGTCATTATGAATAACAAAGTTAAAACAAAACTTTCCATATAGAAACTTTATACATTAAAATGTAACTGATATAGAGACGAAAGGAATAATTTATCAGTGAAGAAATGAACGATAAGGTTCTGTTATCACAAAAAGATTATTCTTATCATACACAAGGTTGAATCAAACAGCAACACAACTCACTGTACCTGAATAATAGCCGACACAGTAGAGGAGAAAACGTAGTTCTTATCGTTGTGACAGGGAGCTATGATTTGAGATTTTTCTTCACACAGAGCTCTGGGTTGACTTGGCCACCTGGTGGTGGGAGAACGAACTGTGGTGGAACTCAGAACTGCTAGTTTAAGGGTGTTCCCAGTGGGGGTGTGAAGAATGAGACAGTTTCTTTTTTATCTTTTTCTTTCCGTTTTTCGTTTACAGTGAGTGTTTATAGTGGATAGAGCCTACTCTAACAGTAGATATTATTATTGCCAGACAGTTTCCATCTCAAGAGAAGATACTGAGTTCCGAGCAATAGCACTGACATTCATGAGGTGGCCACCAAAAACATAGATATATACATACACACATAGAGAGGCCTGGTGTGTGTATGATTTGTATGTTTATATAGAGAGGATGGTCATTAGTACATACATGGAAATGCACACACTGAGATACATCTAGAAATACACACACACCATGTTGTTTTAGGTTTTGACAATGCGGCCCGTGTCCCTCCTGGAATGAGCACTGCATATTGGCCTTGCCAGTCATCAGTGGCCCCCCAATGGGAAAGTTAACAGCTACGGCTACTGGTTGGAGGGGAGCCTCTTGGATACCCTGTGGAGGGATTGGGGAAGATGGAGTGTATGAGGATAGCAACTGTGAATGTGAATGGAATGACAGATGTGACTAAGAGAAGAGAGATTGTAGAATGTTTCAAGAAAGGAAGAGTGGATGTGATGAGAGTGACGGACACACATGTGTAAAGATGTGGAATGGTTGAGTGTATGGAGGGAAGGGAGAGTGGACTGTGGGAGGAAATGGAAGGAGGATTAGTATGGAGGGGTAAGAATGAAAAGACTAAATGAAGAGGGAAGGAAGGGTGTGCACTGTTGGTGTGTCTGTAGGCGTGGAAGGGAGTGGATGGACATGGGTGGAAAGCATCAATAATTGTATGAATGAGTGGAAAGATTGGGATGGTAAAGTATACATGGGTGTGTGCTTATGCACCAGTGAATGAAAAGAGTAGGACGGGGAGAGAGAAGATTAGTGTTTTGGGAGGAGTTGAATGGATGTCTGAGAGGGAGAGGGTGGGAATAGTTCTGTATAACAATGGAAGTATGGAAGAAGAAATCAGGGAGAGAGCAGTGAGGGGTAGACATTCATAGGTGCATTGGGGAGGATTATGAAGAGTAGAATTGTGAGTATGGAAGTGAAAACGGGACTAAGAAATGATATAATCCTGCCAACACTGGTATGTGTGTCGGAAACATGGACATGGAGTAGGGCTCATCAGTCGAGAATGATGGCTGTTTCCTCGGGTCCGTGGATCAATGGGAAGAAAGAGTCTGGCACGCCCTTTGGTGGCTGTGTAGACCGATTCTTGAGTGGCACACTCTGGCACATCTTGGGCATGGGTATCCTTGGGTAGGTGGACTCTGGGTAGGTGGTGCCTTTCTCCGTCTGCGCTTGTCCTCTGCAGCTTCTCTCCTAGCTTCCTCAAAAGCCTGCACGCCACACCCCGTCACTGTCCTCCAACTGTCTCTCTCACTGGCGATGTTTTCCCAGTTCTTCTCTGGGATGCCGGCACATCCAAGCTGACGTTTCAGCTGGTCTTTGAAAAACTTACGTGGATCCCCTCTGTTGCATTTGCCCCGGCACAATTCTCCATAAAACACGGCCTTGGGCATTCTTGTGTCTTCCATGCGGGACAGGTGTCCAGTCCAGCGGAACCGTCTGGTCAGAAGCATGGCCTCCACACTGGGAACGTTGGCTCGCTCTAAGATTTCGCTGTTAGTCACGTTGTCTTGCCACTTGATACCCATGATGGATCGAAGGCTGCGCTGGTGGAAGCGTTCCAGAAGCTGAACCTGTTTTCTGTACAGAACCCAGGCCTCACATCCATAGAGGAGAGAGGTGACAACCACAGCCTTGTTCTCTTAGATCTTTGTTGACAGGTGCAGTGAGTGGTTTTTCCAAACTCGCTTGTATAAACGGCCGAAAGAGCTGCTGGCTTTGGTGAGTCGATTGTCGACGTCTTTGGCTACCGTGGCATCATTGGAGATGACACTCCCAAGGTAATTGAAGAGCTCAACAGTGTTCAGCAATGTTCCATCGATGCTGATGTGTGGAGGGTTGTAGTTTTCTCCTGGTGGTTCCTGATGCAGCACTTCTGTTTTCTGGAGGCTGATCGTAAGGCCGAAGGCATTTGCTGCATCTGCAAAGTGGTTGACTGCCACTTTGAGGGTTTCTTCACTATGAGCAAGTAGTGCGCAATCATCTGCGAAGAGTAGTTCCAGGATCAGCTCCTCTAGCGTTTTGGTGAGAGCAAGAAGTCTTCTTAGGTTGAAGACACTTCCATCCGTCCGAAACCGAATGTAAATCCCTTCTGTGAGATCCTCCTTTGCCTCCCTTAACATCAAGCCGAAGAAGATGACAAAGAACGTAGGCACGAGGACACAGCCTTGCTTGACCCCATTATCAATAGGAAACGGGTCAGACAGATCGCCGCCGTGCTTCACCCGTCCCACCTGGCCATCATGGAGCTGGGGGAAGACTGTGAGGAGCTTTGGTGGACAGCACAGTCTTACCATGACCTTCCATAGGCCATCTCGACTGACCGTATCGAAGGCTTTCGTTAGGTCTATGAATGCCGTATATAGCCCCATGTTCTGCTCCCTGCATTTCTCCTGGATCTGTCGCAGGACGAAGATCATGTCGGTTGTTCCTCGATTGGCTCTAAAGCCACATTGGCTTTCTGGGAGGTTTTCCTCAGCGATTGTTGGATTGAGTCTGTCCAAGATGACTCTAGCAAGTATCTTTCCCGCAACAGACAGTAGTGTGACCCCTCTGTAATTTGAGCAGTCTGATTTCTGTCCCTTGTTCTTATACAAAGGAACAATGACACCATCACGCAGACCTTGTGGTATGACGCCACTCTCTCAGCACACCTTGAACAGGTCAGTGAGCTTTACAAGAAGGATAGGTACTGTGGAAATGAGTTACTTGAGAGGTGCATGTGGACTTACAAGGTGGGATTAAGAAAGTAATGAGAGTGTGCATGAGAGATGTGGTATGTGTGAGAAGGCAATTGATATTGAGTGTGGAGTGGTTGAAAGAGCAAAGCATAATACACTGAGATGGTTTGGACACGTAGAGAGAAAGCAAGGTGAGGAGTTTATAAAGGTGTACGATAGTGAAGTTGTGGGACATGGTGTGAGAGGCAGACCACCAGTTAGATGGCAGAACAGAATTGAAGAGTATGTGAGAGAAAAAGAGAAGTGTTAGTGGGGAAGGGGGGATGGAAAATGTGAGGAGGGAGTGTTGGAACAGAAAAAACTGGAGACTCTTCTGCCGTAGCCACCCCATTGGTGGGAGTTCCTGGAGGGAGCGAGGCATCGGAGCTATAGATAGATAGATAGACATAGAGTATATGTATGATTTGTGTGTGTATAGAGACTGGAAGGTTATTAGTGCATACATGGAAATGCAAATAGAAGAGAGAAAAAAGAGAAAAGATTCCTTGATTTTTCGTGATATTACAACCAAGCTGAAGCCGAGGTCCAACTTTCTCAGGTCACTACTGCTATCTTGGGGTCTAATATTTCCTTAGATGATGTGTTTTGCATTAATAAGGAAGAAGGAATCTACAAAGGTAAATGTACTGTCAAAGAACTGAGGGAGAACTTACTCTTTAAAGCTAAATCGCTCAAAGATATTCCAGAATACATAGGTGTCTATGTCAATAGGGATCTTATTCTTACTGAAAGTCAAGAATTATTCTTCATCAGGCAACACATATTGGGTACTGGTGAAGGCTGTGGCCACTCTTTGTCTCAGGTTGGCAGGCAGACATTTTGGGCTGGGGCTGGATGAGGAAGGGGACAGAGCTCTGCTGCTGCACCAATGGCTCCCAGTCTACCTACAGACCTAACTAATGGTGTTAATACCACACAACATCAGGGTGATGGTCATGATAGTTATGGACTCATATCTACACAGCTTTGTGGTTCTATGTGTGTTACAAGGGGACCGCTGCTCCACCAAGTACTGATCCTTCAACTGTGACTAGTGGGGAATTTCTGAGCGATAGACTGATGAGAGTGGTGGTTGGGGGCTCAGAGAGTGCACCTGTCAGGGTGAGCAGTGAAGTTACTCAGGGTTCTGTTTTGAAAACTACCTTGTATTTTATTTACATCAATTTCGTCATTTCTGGCTTTAAAAGTAGGTGTAAGATATTTGCCAATGATCTTAGATTATATTTGAGTATTGACAGATCTTTTTCTTCTGATACGTTTAGCATATCTGTGTTGCAAAATGACATGGACTTACTTGCAATTAGATCTGAATCATGGGGTCTCAAGGTCAATGTAAATAAAACATGTGTTCTCAGGTTATGTTGTGGTGGAGCTCCAGATACGGGACCAAATTCCAGCTATTATTTGAATGGCAATCCAATACAGTTTGAGGAATCTGCATCTGACTTGGGTCTGTTAGTGGACAAAACTTTAAAGTTTCACTTACATATCCGTAAGGTAGCCAATAAGTCTGGTGGTATTGTGTTTAACTTGCTGAAGAGAACAGTAAATTGTGACAGTTCTTCATGGTCTAACTTTATTATACACATATACATCCAGTAATGATATTTTCATCAGCTGTGTGTCCTACTGGGTATCAGGGTGACTTAGGCTTGTTGGAGGGGCAGCAGCACAGATGGACAAAACAAATTTCAGGCTTTATCGATATTAACTATGGTGCTCCTCTAGTTTCTCTTGATTTGTACTCTGTAAGAGGTAGACTGCTTAGGGCTGATTTGGTCAAGGTATGGAAGATTATGAATGGTCAGTCCTCTATAAGGCCCTCTGATATTTCTACCTTAAGATCATCCGACAGAATTCGTGGACACTTGTTTAAAATATTTTATCCTCATGTACAGACAGAAATTCACAAAATATTCTTCTCAATTATAATAATAAACATTTGGAATGGTTTGCCAAAGGAGGTTGCATCATCATCAAATTTAACACACTTCAAGAGACAGTTTGCTTTATAAATGGGTAACAGGCTCATTGGTTATTAATTTTATATATATTTTTTTTTTCTTGTATGAGCATGAATATAAGATTATGTAAATCTGAGCAGTGCGACATCACACTTTCCACAGTCAAGTCCATTGAAGGCAGCTCATCCTGGTAAGATCACACCATGACTGTTGGTGTGTTGGCATGTTTGTGGGACTCCATTGAAGGCAGCTCATCCTGGTAAGATCCTGGTAAGACATCATGCTGCTGCTGAAGATGTGATGGGATGGTGTTGAGGAAACGGACCCTTCTTCTGTTGTTTAGTTGTTACTGAGCTCATTTAACTTCTTTCCTCAACATAACCAATACAGTCCAGCATAAAATGTTCTAAGTTTTCTGCTGCATCTGTTCCACATAATATCTTGTATTCTGTTTTGTTGTCCTCTTGTCTAAATCTTTTTCTGTCTTTCAGGTTTAATTAAAGTATTTATGAGATAAAGCAGGAACTCAGTGTGACGATATATCTATATAAGTAAATATAGTGAACATTATTCTTTGATACAAAGAGAAATTACAGAAAATTAAAAAGGAACTCAGTGTGACGATATATTTAAGTAAATACAGTGAATATTATTCTTTGATACAAAGAAAAATTATGGAAAATTTGTACCGAAAGTATACTGTGACGAACACATTAATTAAGCAAAGTTAATTAAACATATCGTACTTGTAAATGTTGACAGTTATAACAGCAGTGAAAACCAGAACACAAGTGTGACTTTAGTGTTAAGTATTTAACTTTGACACCTTCAGAATGGAACCACTGGTGTATGTGTTATAAAACACAAAACAACAAACGAAAATTATACAAGGTCTTCATCTGGAAATGATACTTGTTTATACTCTCTCTCTCTATATATATATATATATGAAAACCTCACAGCATATTCCTTTTCTCAGAAATACAGGCTAATATTAATAGTTGAAAATACCTATTAACCTGTTCCAGATACTTAAGGTACGACCTTAAGGCCAACATTATAGAACATATAGTGAAGTGTTGTTGGCTGGAGTGTGAACGTTATCCAACCTTTATCACATTTAAACACATTTTTCTTAATTTTCCTAGAACCTGTGGGATGCACAGAAAATGTGAATATCTGAAAATGACATAAAAACTGATGTGACACCAAGAAAATGAACATATTACAGAAATGAATACCTAGTATAGTGTGAATAAGTGTAGTGTTACCAAGTGTAGTGTTACCAAGCGTAGTGTTACCAAGTGTAGTGTTACCAAGTGTAGTGTTACCAAGTGTAGTGTTACCAAGTGTAGTGTTACCAAGCGTAGTGTTACCAAGTGTAGTGTTACCAAGTGTGAGTCAAGTGTGAGTGAACAAAGCTGGCAGTGTGAGGCCCATTAGATGGTTCTACCACCACATTATTAACTGTCTTATTAACAGCACATTTGTTCTAGCTCCAACATGTCTCAGACAAATATAGACAATGGATGTAGGATTATTAAAATCCTGGAAGCTGTTGCTAAGAAAGTGTTGAAAACAGTATTGATTTGGGGTTGTCCAGGGAAGGACCCTAATGAGGACCTTTTTACCTACCTGAAGCGCCTTCACCCAGCAACCTCAAACTATGTTAGGGAAGTCAAGAAAAGTCACCCAAATTTCAACAAGTCTCAAAAAGATAAATTAGATCAAGACCTTAATTTTGATACATTTGACATCACACTATTGTTTATTTGTATAAAACTTTGCTGCATGAATATGGCCCGTCTCAATGACTCAGCTTGGTTTAGTGATGGTGATGAACTCGAAAATCTCTTATATCAGATAAAAAAGGCACGAAATAATGCCATGCATGAATCACTCGAGATCACAAAAACTGAATTTGAGGAAAAGACCAAGAAACTGCGGAAAGATCTCATTGCTACACTGACTAAAGCAAAGGAAAGATTTGGTAGAAGTGACGAAGAGCTGAAGAAGGAAATTGATAATATAGAAGTGGTCATGAAAGGGATCACAGATAAACCTGTAGACCTGGACGACTTTCTGAGAGATCATCATTCAGTGCTCCAAGAACACATCATCAGTAGAGCGCTTGACGAACTGAACAAACATCCTACATATGGAAATCAAGTTAAACCTTTACCCTTCCTCACTACCAACGAGGTGAAGTTAGAAATAGATAAAATCTACACAAAAACTAAAGTCAAGGAAGGAAGGAAGGATGGCAAAGGAATTGAGGAACACCTTGATCTAAAAAAACTGGTTCAAGGCCAATCAACAAACCCCCAAGTGTTAGTGGTGGAAGGTCTGGCAGGCAGTGGTAAGACGACCCTGGTCAGATACATGATAGATGAATGGAAAAAGAGTAGCAACGATAACATCAATGGATTAAAAGAATATAAACTGCTGCTGAAGGTACAGTGTCGGGACTCACATCTTTCTTCTTACGCTGATCTTATAGATTTTCTTTTTCGCCCATCAACTCCAGAATACAAAGAACTTCTGTCAAAACTAGTCAAGGAGTCATCACTTCTAGTCATCATTGATGGGATTGACGAGGTCAACAAATATTCCCGACAACTGATTCGAGAAATGCTTGATGAAATGCAAGGAAACCCTAAATGTACTGTGATGTTGACCACTCGCCCAGAGGCTTTGCAAGAGGGACTACAGCTCATTCCTGATACATACTACCGGGTGGTGGTTGAACTAGTTGGTATTCCTACGGGGCAGAGGGAAGCATTCTTACAACGTTATCTTGGTGAACTTCTTAAAGCTGGCCCTGGTGCTACACCTACACCTCCCACCCCTGGTGCTACACCTACACCTCCCACCCCTGGTGCTACACCTACACCTCCCACCCCTGGTGCTACACCTACACCTCCCACCCCTGGTGCTACACCTACACCTCCCACCACAGATGACATTAATCAGTGTATTAAGCAACTGGATGTCGAGAATAAAGAGCATTTCAGACTTCCTCTTAATCTCAGCATTGTAGCCATTTTGATGTACTCTTGGCCAAAGAAAATGAACCGGAACACCACACAGACAGAGCTCTACCATTATCTCCATGAACTGACTCTAGAGAAGTTGGACCAGAGACTAACAAAGAATGACCTTACCAAAGACTTTGACCGTCGTACACTACGGAATAAAGTTGAAAAATGGCTGCCATCAATGTATTGTGAGATGTTTGTTGCTCTCACACATGACCAGCTGACTCTAAAGGAGGAGAGTGTAAACAAGCTCAGGGAGGAATGTGTCACACTGGATCTACCACCTGATGAAATGATGGCAGCCTTTATGACAACTCAAAACAAGAAAACCCTACACGGGTACGACTTAGATTGCTACTCTGTACCCCATAAGGCCTTCCAAGATAGATATGGAGCCTTATACATTATGGAGAGTATAAAGGAGCTCAAGAAACGCAAAAAGTCGGAGAATATAAAGCAAATAATGTTGTTAACAGATGGTATTGGTGAACTCAAAATGACTAAGTTCCCAAACCTGTTACAAATGCTTATTGGTGAGCTCACATTATCTTCCAACTGGAATTCCATAATGGTTGAAGACGTAGTGAAGGAAGTGGTGAATCTTCTGCAAGAGGCTGGAGTAAGAAGACGGGACCAGTGGTTAGATGTCATTGAAGACACAAAGTGTTCCAATGACATCATCCTAAACCAAATATCTAATCATTTCCCTCTTAAGGGTGCAAGAATTGTTACCCGGGATGATGATGATGATGATGATGATGATGATGATGATGATGATGATGATGATGATGATGATGATGATGATGATGATGATGATGATGATGATGATGCTACTGCTGATGCTGATGCTGCTGCTACTGCTGCTGCTGCTGGTGCTGCTGGTGCTGCTTTTGCTGATGTTGGTCCTATAGACATCAGAGACGGGAGAATAGCAGCATATGAAATGCTGCTAGTTCACATCCCTCCTTCACACCTAGACCTCAACATTTCCGGTGACCCTGCTAGTCTACACTGCCTAAGAGGACACCTAGATCATCACATCTTCAGAGAGTTCAACCTTTATCAGATCTATTATCACCCTACTGCAGACATACACCCTATTGTTGACCAACTCCTAAGGACGGTCCAGTTGTAAGTATTACATGATAATGTAATCTTTGTAATTCATGTGTGACTGAAATGGTAATGACATCTACCCTACCTATACCATATACATGTTAACTCATGATTCGTTTACAAGAGCCTTGGGCCGGTATACACAAAACTTGTTAACATAGTAAACAGTTGTTAACTAAGGCTAAACATTTCCTGTTAACCTTAACAATTTGCTGTTAAACATTATAAGATATAAGTGCTCGAGAGGATTTTTTAAATCATAACGCACACACACACACACACATACACACACATATATATATATATATATATATATATATATATATATATATATATATATATATATATATATATATATATATATATATATATATATATATATATATATATATATATATATATATATATATATATATATATATATATATATATAAGTGGTTGTGTAATATTAGCATAATGATATAATAAGTTGAGGAATAATTATTAAGATTGATTTGGAAGTAGGAAGGGGAAGCAGAAGATGAGATAACTAATAAAACACATTTCATTTGGTGTTTTTTTTTTTTCTATTTTTTTCTAAATTTTTGGATTAATTACATAAGTTGACACACATGCAGAAGTAGACTAATTTATTTCTTTATTAAATTATTTATCTTTTTTAGTGGGGGGGGGGGGACACTATTAATATCAAATGGTTCACTACTATACTATCCATATATTACCCATAAACAAAAGCTTACAGTTCAGATAGTACAGTAAAGTATATATTTGAAATAACATAAGGCGAAAAAAAAAATAATGTATTCCAAGACCTGAATAATTATATTTTAATTATAATTTCTCCCCTTCAGGAGTCCAGACCTGAGGTGGTACACTGGTCAATTGAGTGACTATGTGTTGTCAAGGCTACAACAGCTACACTCCCTGAGACGCATCAGACTTGGCATCTCATCTAACCACCAGGCTACCTTGTTGATGAACCTTATTACCTCTACTTCATGCAAACACCTGGTGGAGCTCGGTGAGTATTATTCTCTCTCTCTCTCTCTCTCTCTCTCTCTCTCTCTCTCTCTCTCTCTCTCTCTCTCTCCAAATGCCTGACTTTACTTGACCTTACCTAACCTAACCTAGACCACAGCAGACTACCGGGACCTAACCTGGGCAAACTACTGGGACCTTACCTGGGTAAACTACCGGGAAATTACCGTGGTAATGTACAGGAAATGACCAGGGCAAAATAATGGGAGCTAGCCGGATCTGGCAACACTGCTACAAAAGGGAAATTCTTTCAATAAATATCCTTTGGTTTCATGGTGTAAGTGGTGTGTAGGTGTGGTAGCTGTGTGTGTGTGTGTGTGTGTGTGTGTGAATGAATGTGTGTGTGTGTGTGTGTGTGTGTGAGTGTGTGTGTGAGTGAGAGAGAGGGGGGGGGAGATAGTAGGTGAGGTAGCTGTGTGTGTGTGTGAGAGGGAGTGTGTGTGAATGAATATGTGTGTGTGAGAGAGAGTGTGTGAATGAATGTGTGTGTTTTGTTTTGTTTTGATTAATTTAATACGTTCATGGAGTGGCAAACATTGTACAATATATATAATATCAAATTATAATACATGTATGCATAAAGATGACATTATTGTTATACAGTATTAGACAGTGAAATAAACTTATAATATACAGTACAGTACTATATGAGACATGACTGTAATAAAGATTACAGAATATTATTATGTATATAAAGATGACAATATTATTATATCAATTTGATAAATAAATTTATAATATACAGTACTATACTAGATGGAACATGGTATAATGATCATAGAAAATTTATTATATGTAGCCTATAGGGATGACAGGGAAATTATTATATTTATACAGATAACTATATTACTACAGTATATCAACCAGTGGGTAAAACTTGTAATATACAGTACTAGAAGGTACAAGGTTACATGGAAATTATTATATGTATAGTATAAAGATGATAGTAAGTTATTATATATATGAATATGACAATATTATTATATCAGCAGTGAAACAAACTTATAATATATAATACATGGTTACAGGGAAGTTATTATATGTAAAAAGATCACAGGAAGTTATTATATGTAATCAGATAACAATATTATTATATCAATCCATGAACCAAACTTATAATAATTATACAGTACTAGAGGAGACATTATTACAGATAAATTACTATATATATTGAGATCACAGGGGAATTACTATATACTGTATGTAGAGATAACAATATTATTATATTAAACTAGAGATATTAGCTTCTAATATACAGTATTACACTAGATAAGACATTATTACAGATAAATTACTACTGTATATGTATTCAGGTTACAAGGAAGTTACTATATGTATAAAGATGACAATATTATTACAGTATATTGAACTATAGAAATAAGCTTATAATATACAGTATTGTACTAGATAGGAAATTGTTACAGATAAATTACTACATGTATAAAGATGACAATATTATTATATTAAACTAAAGAATTAAGCTTATAGAGTACAGTATTACACTACATAAGACATTGTTACAGAGAAATTACTATACAATACAATGCCACTTAATTCATTTATTCACACAATCTTTTTGGTCTGTACTGTATATGAATTAGGTTGTTAATTATTTTTACCTGATTGCAATATATTTACTGTACACAATAGGTCAGATTTGTACTTTAAACCGTGTGGTATTGATTTGTCTTTCACCATTAGTACTAACTGGTGTTTGGTGGAAATACAGTACAGTACTACAATTAGGCTTGTACTCCTGTAGATGTACCTAACCTTGCATAGACAAGCAAAAGATTTTCACTGTGACTGTTTCTATATATGTGATGCCAATTAACTTGCAGGTGTTGTGGTGACATCAGATGTACTGGCAGAGGCCATCACCACAAACTTACCTGTCACTAAGTTCTTGGTAGTGTTA